>JAHWXV010016065.1:0-33365 GCA_024586415.1 Phrixothrix hirtus | reverse complement strand
TCACTAAGCGATGTTGTATCTCAGGCGACTAAGCATTGTTGTACTTCGGGTCACTAAGCGTTGTATCTTAGGCCACTAACTGTTGTACTTTAGGTCACTAGATGTTGTTGCATCTCTAGCAACTAAGCGTTGCACCTCGAGTCACTAAACGTTGTAGTACCTCGGGTCGCTAAGCGTTATTGTATCTCGTGCCACTAGGCGTTGCTGTATCTCGGGCCCCTAAGTGATGTTGTACCTCAGGTTACGAAGTGTTGTTGTACCACAAGTCACTAAGCGTTGTCATATCTCGGCCCACTAAGCGTTGTATCTTAGGTCACTGAGCGTTGTTGTACCTCGGATCACTAAGCATTTTTTGTATTTCGGGCCGCTAAGCGTAATGCTTTACAAATTAAGTTTCTTCGTACCCATACTTTGGGGCTTCTTATTTTTTTATTATATTATATTATTTTGTTGCTCATTGGCGTTGGGCTACATAATGTGTTTCAATTTTAGATAGTTTTTTCACTTTTTAGATGTCGAGAAGTAAAGAAGGAATAAAAAAGTGCAAAGTGTCAAAGAATATTTACGTAATGCTGTAAAAGCAGTTAAAGAAAATGGGAAATCTATTCGGTTGGCATCTAAGGAATTTAGTATTTCACGAAAGTACTACATACCTCCCCAGTCTTAAGCTCCAACCACTTTACAGGGGAGTTTTCGGCCTCTTCAAATTTTACTACAATAAGGCTATCAAAATTGGTAACCGAGGCATTCTATTTACGAAGGTAGTTATTTAGTAGACTAAGCATATCCTTTGGCATTTACCCGCAAAATTTTTTATCAGGTTTATCTGTCAGTCATTTATAGCCTACAAATCCAGATTCCTTTGATAATAATGAATATGCTAGCAGTCTTGTTACCGATCGTCTAGAACCAAGTGAATAATCTTGTATTCTTGAGAGAGAACAATCCAGTGCAATAAATGAGAAAAATATCTACTAACCCAGGATTCTACATCATCAGTCGTAACACAAGTTGCTATTGCAACAACTAGTGCTCCTTCATCAACCAAATCGTGTTTTCTTACTTAAACCGCTACATCAGACTCAGTTTCTTCATCGCCCAAACTTTTTTCCCGAACACAGTAGTTGCAAACAAATTCGCACGATAATCTAATGAATTCAATCGAAAAATCAGGCCTTGCTCAAAGGAAAATAGGAGAGACCGTAAACCTGACACTCTGGGAAAAATGTTATTGACATTGAAAGCTTAATAAAACAATTAAAAACAAACAAATGTAAACAGAAGAGTGTAAAGAAAACAGTTAGAGGGCGGCGAAAACGATATATCTAGTAGAAAATTAAAAAACTAAAGCGTTTAACCTAAATCATTCATCAGTTGAATATTGTCATGACACCAGAAGATTCAGAATGAGTTCAAAGACATAAGAAAGATTTTAATACAGAAAGAGAAGACAATGGTATGCTTCAAGAGTTAGATGACCAAATACGTTAAGAAAATTAGATTCTTGTTTCATTTCCCACCAAAAGAACTGAAAAATATTTCCACGACAAGTAGATATCCAATTGTAGAATTTTTAAAACGAGTCTTTTTTGTTTGGCCGCAAGAAGACAATATTTCAGAAATGCAAAACGAAGAAGTAATGATCGCCTTACAACTTCAAATGAAAGAAGCACGCTCGCTTTTGTAAAACAGTTTTAACAGAATTCATCACCCCCCACTCCCTCTCGATTCAGTTTTATTGTTTCATTTGATTTTAATACTTCTATTTAACTTTATACTTATAGGCTAAAATTTTTGTTACGAAGTTTTCATTTTTAAAACTAGCTTTTAAAGGTTGCTTACATTAGGAACAGTAAATAATGTCGTTTAATAGCCAGCAGACTGTTTCAGTCAGTTTATTGTATTATAGGTATGTAAACAATAAAATTTAATTTGTTTTTCCTTCTTTCCTCACTTAAATTTAACTCAGTACTTAAGTAATACTATATTAGAGGATATAGACCAAGGTACGACATATAATTGTACCTCGGGTCATTTGACGAATTTTTTTAGAAACGTTTTTCTATGAGAAAACTTAAAGATAAACATACGTTAAATATATTACTACAAAGCATATTCAATTTCCAATTTCGTAAAGTGAAAAAGATTGTATTACACCTAAATATAAAAAAAGAGATCAATAGAAAAAACTGACCCGAAGTACGCTACCTTCCCGTGCACTTTTAAAAAATTTTCTTAGCCAGAAATCGAACACCAGCCTTCTAAATTTGATATCTAGCACGCTACCCTGTGATCCACTTTAGAAAACACGTGTTTTGTATTAACTACATTTAATAATGTAGGTGACCCTATATAATTTTAGAATTCTACTCCTGGGAATCTTTTAAACTTAAAGTTTGAAATTAAAGCCAAATAAGTGTAAAGCCCAAATAAAATTTTTGAACATTTACACGGCTAGTCACCGCTAAAAATGACATAACCTCACAAAACTGTAGGTAAGTGAACAAAGATTTGCATTTTCAAATGGCGCGCCAAATTACTCGTGAATTATGATTTCGCCCTCGTTAAAGCTCGTCAGCACGAGATAGATCTGAACTTTATACTTATTTGGCTTTTCACGTATGTTATTAAATTTATTTATTTCGAATTTAAACTTTTGCGCTATAGGATAATCTACATCTTTCATTTCAAAATAATTCCTATAATTCAACACCAGATGGCTTTGCCTTTAATTATTCCGCCAGTTTGTTTTAATTCATAATAATATGTTTTTTGTTATTGTTAGCTGACGGCTAGTCGTATGTATTTCAATGAGGGGTCGTAGTTAACATGAACATGTAAAATGTAACATACTCCATCTAACGCTCTTATTTTATTTTCAAATTTCAAATTATGACTAATACAAATTCTCTTAAATTTAATTTCTAATATTATTTCAAATACTAAAAAGATCAACATATGTACACTTGTAATTCTGAATTTGTATGCAACGATTTGTGTATAAATATTTTTAAAGGCATTTGGCCATACACGCTTAAATTAAACTTTACTTTATTGCCATAGAAACAATTGTGGTGGCAATCATTATTACAAAATTTAACTAAAGCTTAGATCTAAGCGAGAATGGTGCAAATAAGCCTAAATAATTTTCTTACAATTAATTTCAAAGCATCGTTTTTTGGAATATTGAATTATGTAATTAATTGGGTGGATTTACATAAACGTGTTGATTCCGAGATCTACACTATGCTATGGGTTACAGCGTAAGAACGCATGGTGAATTTACATTAGTCTGTCTTTTAACATCGCGTTGTATGCGTCGAATTCGCAATCCACTACTGATAGACTTATATAATTTGAATGATTAATTCAAAAAATTCCATTTTAATGAGATGATTTCTTATTTGGATTAAATAAATTAAATAAATGTTATCATTTTTAATTCATTTGTTGTAGCATACTAATCGTGGTCTCTAGTGCGAACAGGATTAAATGCAGTCCACTGAAAAAAATATGGCTCTTTAGGATTTATCGGATTAATGATAATTTCCTTCTGGGTGGGTTATTTTTATTTATTTAATACTGGGTGCCAATGGGAAAATTTTGTGTGGGAGCAGTAGACATGTCGAAGATAGAACGTTCATCGATTGAACAGCGAGCCTACGCGGTAAAAACATTATAAAAACAGCGATAGTTACGTACGCGCTTTCCAACCTGAATTCGATTTACCTCCGCTATGTCTTTTGCAAATGCTATCGGCCTTTCGGTTAGAAATTTCGAAGCCAGCGCTAGCACGAGCGAATCACTTGCACCCTTGAGAATATTGATCGATTACGATAAGTCGTAGGCATAAGCCTGTGAAACTTGGTCAGGCTGTTCAACGCAGAAGTTGGTCTACGCGATCGAACCGTGAGAAGAATTCTGAAGAATAGCCTCCACTACCATCAATACAAGATTCAAGTTGTGCAATTCCTTGGCCGTCAATTATGCTTCTGTTAACAGATGTTAAATCCCTTTGAGCATAACGAAGAGAGGGTTCATAATTTATAGATGGGTGACGAAGCTCACTTTCACCTAAGTGGCTTCGTCAACAAATATAATTTTCGGTATTGGTCCAGAAATAACCCATCTAATCTTCATCTTTCGAAATTATCGGCCGTTACTTTTTCGAAGATGAACGTGATAACACGGTGACAGCAAACTTCGAACGTTACGCTGAAGTGTTGACTTTTTTCCTCTCTGTGATCGAAGACTTTTCCAGCAAGTTGGCCCAGCTAGCCGTACGACCTGAGTTTTCATTAATTGACTGCGGCATGAATTTCCTGGCCGTCTCATCACCAGAACTAGAGATTTGTCATGGCCTTTCGTTCGCCCAACTTGACGGCCACTAACTTGTTTCTTTGTCTTAAATCCCATGTTTTTAAAGGAGTGAATTCGGAAAAAAGCCACTAATATTAGGTTGGAATTGCTATGCAATGTTACGCTGGCAAACTCCGACAATGCGTGCAAAACTTAGGACGCCATCGTGCTGATACTACCTTTAAACGATGTCAGGTAAATTCCACTTATATAAATTAAATTTCATTGTAACAATTAAATAAAAATACATTTTTTAGATTTGACGATTTTTTTAAATCTTCCCGTTCGACAGCCACACTTTATATTAATATTTACCTTGCGTTATTTTCATCCAGATTTAAGTAAACTTATTGTACCTTGAGCAATACTTGCTTGTTAACTTCAACACTGATGCCAAGTACGCGTGTTAGATTATCTTGTTAAGACAGCAAACTGTCTTGAATTGTTGCCGTAGACTGTATATCGCAATATTTATCTTTGTTATCAAAGTGATAACAAACTATAACAAACTATTCAGAAGTGTCCATTATCTCAACACCTAATGCAATAATTTTATTTTATTTGTACTTGATTTTTATTTCCATTTTAACACCGAAAATTATTTTACTGAAACTATTTTGTTGGGCCTCCTTTCTTGACTTGTCAAGGAAAACGTTTGCGTAATTATCAAAAAAGCATCTACTTTGCTAGTATGCTTTGTATCCTTCTTTGAATCTAGACTTTCATCGGCTGTTATTTTCTGCATTTCTTAATAATGTCACATCCGATCGCTGCGACTGGTAACCGTTTTTTTTATCTAGTCGCACATGCCATTCTGATAATTGTAAGTTGATTATTTTAATTATGAGCCTTGTACATTTATTATATTATTATTGTTAATTACGATGTTGTTTGTTTTTGGTTCTTTATTTATTAGTAATACAAGCGTGGAATTTTATTACAGCATCTGAATAAACAAGTATATTTGCATCTATAATTATCATTATTTAATATCGTAAAAGCGTAATTAGCATAATACCTCCGCATCTAGATTATTATTATAATATACGTTAGGATACGCGCTGAGTATAAAAAGCTAATTGGCGTAACTTTATTCCCATTTTTTCATTTTTTGTAACAACGATTCTAAATAAAGTTCAACCAGTAACTCATAACCAGTAGCTCATAATAAAACAAATAAATAATGGGTGTTATATGTGTTATATCTGATAGTTGTGCAGGAGCCTCAGATGAAATAACTAAAGCTCCAGAAACTTTGACACGATAGTGAATAAAATCTAGCAAACTTTTTAATCGATAGTCATTAATGTTCAACTTCAAAATTTAAAGTCTGACACTACATTTTTATTTCGCATTATTACAATATTGTTTAATGAATTTTAATGTAATATGGGGAAATAATATATTTATAAGTGTTTAAAGACTATATTTAGCAGCAAAATTAACTAACAATTCTGTACACCTTGTAAATACTTTACAATAGGAAAATAAAGAATATACATGAAATTACGCCTAGATATACGACAAAAGCAACGCTTTTCATAAAAATACTGCATAATAAAGCCAATTATATGAAACAGACGTCTAAAGTTGGGCATGACGTCACTTTTCATGTTTCAGGGTTTTAGCAGGAAATTTTATAATTTAAACTGTTGCATTTTAAGACCTTAATACTGCATCCGGCATTCCACAGATAATATTTTTCGATGCTTCACTTATTTTTAAAATGAAAAAATATCATACAAATCCTTATTAACGTCAAGCGTTTCTCACATGAATTAATTAAATAACAAAATTTACTTTCATTAAACTGTGATAGGAAATAATTGCTAAGGCTATTAACCAACGTAGGATTACTCAAGATAAAGCTTTACATTTTGTGCACACCTAATTTCTAAAATGGAGACGGAAACCTATTAGAATGGATTTCAAAATAATCAGAAAAGAGCCTAGTCCCAAACACGACTTGTTCAAATCTCACAAACGATATTTAGAAACCGGGAGAAATAAACAATGCGCGAAAATTCGCTAAACGAACAATACTTTCAAGCCTTCTCGAAAAATCTTAAACAACGCCCAAAGAAATAATCTTTTCAGGGTTGTGATAATTTTAATAAAAGGGCGCGAATGATACTAATGGCGCCACGTAGTAGCGAAGTGGCAGATCAACTTCCTCTGGGCAACTTAAATGAAGCAATTCAAGTTAATAATAGCTAAAGAGGAAAAATATAGAGACGTCACATTGTCGATTATAAGCATACGTCACCATGTTACCTAATTTCTGATACGCCCTCGTAGTTGGACAATAAAAACTCGACAGTAAACAGAATTGATTTCCGAAACGAAGTAAATGTACTAAACTTAAAATGCTCCTGAAAGAAAACAAATAAAGGATATCGAGAACAAAACAATAGCAGTTAAGATCCTGAAAACAATGTTGCTCCATGACAATGCAAGGCCACATGTTTCTGCACAAACACAAGGTCTAAGCAAGTCTCTTGGATAGGAACAACTGGATAATCCATCTTACAGTCCAGACCTTCCACCCAGTGGTTTTCACTTGTTTTGGTACTTAAAGGTCAACGGTTGGTGGTCAACGGTTCAAAGACAACGAAGAAGTGAAAACTGCATTCATTGACTGGGTTTCTTCGCAGGTGGCAGATTTCTTTGACGTCGGAATACAAAAACTTGTTGAGCGGTCTGACAAATGTTTGAACAAAAATGGAAATTATGTAGAAAAGTAGATAAAACTATATAGAATATGGGTGAAAATATATTGTAATGATATGTACGGTATCTTTCTTCTTATTCAAAAACGGACCCTATTGAAAAAAATAGCCCTCGTGGATATCCTCCTGTCATATTGTTTAAAGCGTAGAGTTATTCCATTCATAATAAAATAAACTATTTCGCGGAAAACCTCGTGTCATACTGCAGTTTGATATCAAATAATTATTGCTATTAATTATTTAAGCGTAATGAAATTTATTTTATAGAGTCTCCTTTACTTACGTTAATTAGTTTACAAAAAGTAATGAGTTGAATATCTTAATTGTAGCCAAAAACAAACAAAAGAGAAGGTATTGAACAACTGATTTATACATAGATATTATCATGTAGATAAATAAGACAAATAGTAAATTACTTCAGGATTTTCTTTGAAAACTTTAGAAATTCTTCCTAAATTCTTTATGAAACAAAATTTAAATTAATAACCCTTAAGTTATCCTACATAATTCCCAGAACGAAAGTTGACTTAATTTTACATTAATAGATTTTGTGGCATGACAAATGCCCCATAATATATAACAATTTATATTGGTAATTAAAAAAATAAGTGCTTTTACATATCAATTTCCACGAATCCAAAGCAGGATCATTCTCAAAACCAGAGGTTGGACGGCAAACAATGTAGGGATAAACATAGTTTTTCTGTCAGCTTCGCGAGCGAAGCGGACACCATCTCGGCTATTCGTACAAGACGAGGACCAGGGCCAGACGGACATCCTTAACCGCAGAAAAAACTGGGTGATCTATTAAATTCCAACCTCGCACGACGCCTTCGCCTGTAGGATCTTGGTTACAGTGGGAAGCAATGCTAGCTAGGAGGCATAGCGTTGTCGGTCATATTTTACGACGAGTGTTCTTACAATAAAGTGTACAAATCTTCAGCGAACAGCCGAAAATACGAAATACGAAACTGACACAAAGCTCGTGTGTCAAAACAATGCAAAATTCCTTCAGTCTATTATAGTAGAATCAAGATTCACAACAACGTTTATTCAAAATAATCTCACTATTCAGGGATCAAACAAAAAGTTAACTTCCAATCGGAAGATTCTAAATTAAGCTTATTTTATTACGAATATTAATTTACAACGTAACAACGTCAACAAAATATATAATGGAAGGTTTAAACTGGATCTATCTATGTCGAATTAAATTAATGCAAAGTCAAATGATACAATGTTATGCTTAATATCTAGGAGACTTTGCATTGTTGTGCTTTTTTTATATATTCCACTTATACAGGCTGTCTGAAAAGTCATTGAGCGCTGAATGTGTAATGTAATAACACTAACCGCTCCTCGTTTCTTCTGATTGATTACCCGACAGAGATTGGTTATGAAACTAGGTACAAAAGCAATTGTGTTGACGATTGCCATATCAACAAGTACACAGCTGAAATGCACGAAGGGTATCACAGTAATCTCATAACACAATTTTAAAGTGCGCCTTACCGCGCCGGTAGCCCATTCTGCCTGAATTATTTACCGAACAGGATACTAAACAGTCCATAAAAGCTTTCGAGGCGGCTGTTACAACAAGCTAACGTTGTGAAAAGCACCGCACATACAGAACTGCTACTCCACGACTAGCAAGTTCGTGTTTGTCCTGCCACGACTCGTACAGGCATTCTTGGGGCCGGTATCGTGTTCACTTTATTTATCCATTCATATCTCAACTTAAACGAAATCCGTGAAAACTGTCTGCATCGTACACCACTTACGTATCATTTCTGGAGGATTTATTTGACAATTACATCATCACCCTGGGAAGGTGGCCTGTCCAGTTACCGGATCTGACATCGTTGGAGTTCCATGTACTTCCGGAGTTACTATCTAACAAATCGTACTCACACCTTAGGCAAGGTCTTCTTCAGCATGCAGGGACAATTTCCAAGACATGCTGTATAACTTTCAGTACCTTTTGGGACACCCTATATTATTTTTGATTCATTCCCTACCGAATTTTATTGTAAAAACCATAAAACACGTAGATTTTCAACGAATACAAACGACAATACGTGCCAATAAAGAACATTTTAGGAAAATTATTGAAATTTTGTTGTAAGAAAATGAACTTGAATATCTACACGATCTTCCTTCGATTTTAGAAAAAATGTTCTAGATGCCCTAATTTAATAAATAATTGGAAAAGAACTGGAAACAATTTTTATTAAATTGTTAGATTTGAACAATACAAAGACTGTTTCTTGGAGTTTTTCTTATTTCATTAATTTATTTCATGCACGAACTGCACGTCTAATGCCCCGTTGAAATCTCCTTGGAAATCAATCAATTTTTTCCTAAAATTTTATATCGGCAATACTTATGATTACAGAGCAAACTTCTTCTGCGAATAATTTTACAAATGCAGAAACGTACCAGAATTTCCGTATAATTAGCAATTAAAAATTATGTAAAGGATGGAGCGGTACATTGAAGTGAATTACAGCTTTCGTAACAACATTGATTAATATGTTAATTTTCAGTACGTGACTGCTAAATCTTACAGCCTTAATAGATAGACTAATGTAAGGTGCAGCTTGTCGAAACAAAATATTTCTTCCCATGTATAATTCAATCGGTACTGTGTAAATAATGTCATGGCATGCACGTAATAGACGTTAAGTCACACGTAAGCACTTTATTCTAGTCAAGATGGCGGAGAAATATTTGGTCGCGTGCTCACCAAGCCGTTCCAGAAAAATATTAACTTCTAAAAAATTTAAGTGACGATGTTGAAAACACGCCTCGATAAGATGATAGTTTGAAACATGGATCTTTTAAAACAAGTCTGTAAATTAATATCTAAGAATGTATCGAGTAGAGATGCCTAAAAGTAAACGAGGCATATATTGACAACTCTAATTCAAAGAGATACATTTTTAATAAATTAACGACCGGCTTTTACTTAGCGGGTGGTGAAAGTTTACTTCGTGAGTGTGTGAATTCTATTTTAAGGTTAGCACTCAAAGTTCAATAAGCCGCTTTAACTCTGTGCTAACCAATTATATTTATGTGCTATCTTATACTCTGAGTAAGTGGCCCTAAACCGGTTTTTGTTCAATCTTCTTTCAATCAATAAAGTAGGTAGGTATACATTATGTTCTAATTTCACTTCTTACTATCGATATAAAAGTTGGTAACACTGCACTATAAAATTGTTACATCACATTTGTAGGAAGTCACAAGATTCATATTCTTAATAAGTAGCTACTATGTATATAAAAATTCTTAGACGTTCACAAACAACTGTTTCTGTTGTGTATTACGCAATGTGGTGAGCGAGTACGTAATATATTAATTAGGAAAAAATGCATTCCAATTGCTTTTCCTCTGATCTTCATAATACCACTAATGTATTTGTTACATTCATTTTAATTCCTTTGCTAGATTTTCAGTAAACAACTGCAGATCGTCTAAATTGTTTAATACCAACACAGCGTTGTCAATCTTCATCGAATGCAAAATAAAGGTTGACATTTTCTATCTATACTGAACTGCATTGGTTGCATTTTCCGAGAATAACAAAAAATTTGAAGAAAAAAATTTATAACGCAGTCGTTATAATACACGTCGTAAATCAAAACAGGTCTGGGCGCCATTTTTAATATAAAAAAAGGGCGACAATATTCTAATGAATACCTACCTACCAATAAATCAAAAACTGATACACTTAAATATCGAATACGGTTCCTTCACAAATGTCTATTTTATATAAGAAATCCTCAAACATATGACATTGAATTCTATATAAAAACTTTTCTCATTTTTATCGTAATTAAAAAATAAAGCGACGACATGATCTCTTTAATCTAATTAAATATTTCTTTATTTACAAGTTATCTATATTTTTCACAACAAGAGAAGGATACTTTTACATGTTGCATTTTTGCATCTATATCTATCGTATTTTAAATATAAATTGTACTACAGGGTGGGGAAAAATGGAATGCATTTTTGAAATAAGAATAATTCAGCTGTTTTTTAACGTGCAAAATTTCAATTATGAAAAATGAAAGCTTAGATGTTACCATTTAACAGTAAAAAGGTGAAATTATGTTTTGAAAATGATATCAAGCAAATGACGTCTGTTTTCTGCAATGCACTGCTGTAGTCGTTCCTCAAAGTTTCGCATCACCCTCTCACAAGTTGATGTCAATTTCCCTAAGTTCTGTTGTGACGGCTTCTTTTAACTCTTGCAGATTTCGAGGTCTATCAAGGTAGACCTTCGCCTTTAGGTGTCCCCATAAAAAATAATCACATCCTGTGAGGTCAGGGGAACGAGGGGGCCACGTCACATCATCGAAACGGGAGAGACTACGTGTCCAGGTAAAATGTGACGCACAACTTCCATTGAGGCTCTGGCTGTATGTGTTGTGGCACCATCTTGTTGGAACCAAACATTTCTTGCGTTAATTCTTCGTCGTCGCAATTCTGGGATCAAAAAGTTTTCCAACATGAAAACATATCGCTCGGAAGTTACAGTTACTTTCTCACTACGAAATGGGCGTTGATGCAGTTCACGGGGGTTTTGTGCTACCCAATATTGGCAGTTCTGTTTGTTAACCACTTAAATGGAAATGAGCCTCATCGCTGATCATTATTACTGGTTCATTCTCATCAGCAAAAATCAGTTAAATTCTTTCGGCGAGCTATCGGCGTTGTGCAAAATCTCCTACATTCAGGTGCTGGATAACCATAAGCGTGTAGCGTTGAAAGTGGAAGTCTTGGTGTAAAATTCTGCGAAGTGTTCGACTACTCATTCTGAGTGCTGTAGCCCATTTTCGGACTTTGAATTACTGATTTTCTCGCTCTCTCTGCGGAAGCTGTTGTTCTTGCATTTCGGGAGCTACCTCGTGGTTTTGGATTCATTATCGATGCCGTTGTTCTAAAATTATTAACCCATCTGTTCATTGTGTCACGTTTCAGAACTGAGCCGTTACGATCAATATTGAAGCGAACGACGTCTGCCGCGACCTTATACCTCCTCTCATTGCGTGTACTACTTGTTCCAAAAGTTCCCTTCCATTCTACCCCACTCTGTATTAAAATAAATTTAAATATACCAAATTCAATGCCTTATTTTTTAATCCAGTGCTTTAAAGAATTTATTTCAAGTTTATAAAACCTTAGGTAATGTCGCAAACATAATTTTGTAATAATGTCAAATACGTAAAAAGTACACGTATGAGCAATTCAAATTACTACAGGTTGTAATTCAAATACATGAGGTGTCCATTAATTTTGAATAATGAAACGGGCACCTCACCAAACATTTAGCAATTAAGCGAAATTCAAAATTCTCTAAATTACAGTTGTTTGTAAAAATTAGGTACAAAAATCGTGATATTTTCAACAAAAGCATCCTGATTCTTCAGAATCAGTGTTGAATGAAACCATTTTCAAGTTTAAAATTTAGGCTTTGTCACAATTATACTAAAAAAGCTAACTAATTACCTTGTAGAACCAAGTCTAAAATAATTTAGTCTTAAGACTGGGCTTGGATACATGCGTGATCACGAGTATTGTATCCCTAAGGAAATTTTGACAAATGTTAAGGCCTACAGCTCAACTAGTCCATTAACATACAAAATTAAGTTTACGCGCTCTTAGAGAAACATTTTACAGTAGGCAGTGGTTTATTTTAGAGAGAAAATTTAATTTAACGCCTGTTCTCGTGAACCTTTAATGTCCATACCTCAGTCGTCGGGTATTGTTGAAATTTAATCCTAGGTATGCGGATAATTTTGATTAATGAGGAATCTGGAGCACTATTAAGGTTGATTTGGACTAAGCTTTTATTTTCGTAAATACTGTATTTAATTGATATTTTATTCCTATATACTAAATTAAATTAGTAGTTTAAATTGCTAATAAAGTATAAAATAATGTAAGATTTACCTGTAATGATACGTAGTACAGCTCAGAAACATCATCAAGTTATACAAGCTTTGGACAAAACAATGGCAACAGCACGCCAATGGCGCACGTAAAATGAACGAGGATTTTTGACGTGAATAAGTCTTTAGCGTGGGCAGTGGTAAGAGGTCTCAGTTGATCTGTAGACATTGTTCTATGCAGTTATTAGTGAAACATGTCGGATCTTACAAAGTTTCAAAGCGTGCAAATTGTTGCTATCCGCTTAACGGGTGCATCTGCAACCAAAGTCATGACAGCATATGTAATTTCCCAAAAAGCGTCATCAGATAAACATAAGCGCGTGAGTGGTGCACATAGGCATTAAGAAGGCTTGAGAATAAGGAAAAAGCTGCTGCAAAAGTCTTTCTAACCGCTTGTTCACAAAAACAGAGGGGAGGGAATCCAACAAGCGCACTGGTAAACCAGAAGAACGCTTTTTAAGTGCGGACTAGCGATTGGTGGAAGATGTCATCTAGTCTAATGAATCGTCCTTTATACTATTTGCAATAACAGGATTGTCTCATATTAAACGTGAAGAATTATGAAGAATTGGTCATGCCCGTGCCGCTATCACCGTGCAAGATTTAATCAATTCCTAAGATTACGTAGATATTTTTGGGGACTAAGTTCATCCTATTGTGCAAACATTTACCAAGATAAGAAGGTAACAACATTCCGCTTTTAATAGTGACATCCCGTATAATAATCGCAGTTTAAAATCACCTTAGCGTGCATTCTGGAATATCACTCCATTTTATGTTACGCCGGTGATTGGAATTTTATTAATTTCCGTTCCGCTTAATACTTTTAAAACAGTCGTAACTGCGCAACTAATTTCAAAATGACTAATTGTACAATATTTATTTGCATCTTTGGAAATAAATTACAATTATTTTTCTTCTGTATTTATAGTGTTTATTAAATAAATTATCCATTGTAAACCCTGTCAATACCTAAATTGATATCAGCGTTTATAATTCCGATTTTTATAGATGAAACAAACATATCCATTTTAAATTATATTTCTTTACTTATATTTTGGGAAAATATTTCTCCGTTACCTCAAAGTTATACTTGCCTGAGTTGTCAAAGCATAGTATGGCATGGGAATCGGACAGTTTTTAAATAGCCAATAGTAAGTAAAATTTAAACTTGAAAGGCGTTTATTGGCACAAAATTACAGCTTAACATATCCCATTTCAGTTACGTAAGGGTCTGCTTTAATTTTGTAAAATAATGTGGCTGAGGTGACGTCCATTCTGCATCATACGAGCTAACATCTAAGGAATAGCAGCAATTCCTTAAGTGATGGTATTCTTTAACTCAACTAAACTACGGGGTTTGTGAGCGTACATACAGAATTGAAATACCCCACAGGAAAAAATCACACAATGCCAAGTTGGGAAATCTTGGATACTATGGAACAACTTCAGAACGTGAAATGAGGCGTCCACAAAACAAGTGTCCATTGAATTTGTTAGCGGTATATACTGTAACGCCATCCTCCTGAAACCAGGCATTTGAAAACAAAGACAATTTGTCGTCTTCGTAGTTTTGGACTGAAGAACGTTTGAAGAATTTGAATGTAACGGGCCGAATTAACGGGACTGTGGTGCCATTTTCCTAAAAACAATACGGTTCAATAATGCTAAAAGAGTGTAGAGGTCGCTGGTGAATGAGATGTGGATGTTCAGAATACCGATAACGCCAGTTATGCTTCATGATTCACTAGAATCGCTTGCACTCTTACAGCCTCACCCTATTGCACAATCTAAATTTTGTATGGGTATAAAATTCAGCTAACCGATTCGCGGTTGATTGCAAACTCACTTGCATGTCGTCTCATTACTATTCCAATCCCTTCAATGTTTTGCAGTGTTGTTATACTGCGTCTATGACCTGGTGGTTTTTGTCTTCACAATGTTCCCAGTTGATCTAAAATTTTCAAGTCATCTAAGGATTGTGTCCCGATTCGAAACGGCAAGAGTCGCTGTATGGCTGTGATATACTCACGACTTCGAAAGAAACTTATCACATGCGAACAGCAGATGCTGCAAGATCCACTGCTCCGTTGTTACTAAACGACGTCTTTTTGTGATAATAATAAACCCCACCATAACCTTCTTCTATTGTCGTGCACTCAGTACTGCGTAGTTTAAAACATCACATTCCTGTGTTACCTTGCGTATTAAAGGAAACAAATAAATTCGCAGGGAATAAGTTACAGAAAGATATCTGGAAACCTTGAGCGTGGGCCTCTTTAAGTTTCAACAGAGGTGGTACATTAATTAACTGAGTGCCGTACGAACTCCCTGGTCCAATTATAAGGGACTCAAGCTATCGAAATTATGTAGTCAAAATTTAGCAGTATCTTTGACTTTGAGGCGTGAGGACGTGATGCTTAATGTCTAATTCGCCAATGGCGGCTTTTTGTATTGGAAATTCATGTTGGAAAACTTTGGGTAAATACTGTGTGCAGAACTTACTGCCTAATTCATGGCATGAGTAAGTGATCCCACTTTTTACTTTTGTTACATATCTGATCTGAAATACATCAAAGGAGATTGACGTTTTTAGATCTATCGAATTTTGAATTCTACAATTGCACGTTAACATCACATAGTATGATCTGTTAAGCTCGTTGATAGCATCTAATCTAAGAATAACAGTTATCGTAGTTCGGTTTCTTCTGCACATATATCTCAACGAAATCAATGCCTAATCTTTATTTGAATATAATTGATTAACGAAACAAACCGTACCTATTCACACAATTAATTAATGTGTCAGCTGTTTTGTACTTTGTTAAAAAAATTTCAATATTGTAAAAATGTAAATAAATATTTTAAGCTATTAGACCGATTAATTTAAGGCCATACAAATAACTCACCATGCATGGAATTCTTTGATACTATTTACATTTGTACTAAATAGTGCAACAATAACTTGTTGTTCTGGTAAATAATTTTCGGTACGCTAGTACTTTGTTAGCTTTGTTAACAGAAACGTATGTTTTGATATAAATGTATTGTTTGCTGTGCCTTTCATTTGCTTATATTGTTTCTATGACGCACATAATTTTTTCCTAATAACGGATACCTTAAAAAGTACTGATTTAATTCAATTACTCTTACCAGTTTTACACGCGTTCTTAGATCATATTTATATCTACCGTACGTATATGCAGGGGGTACTAAAATAATTTCCTTTCGTAAGCTAAAATACTGATTTGCCTTTTTCTAAACTTTAGTAGCAAGGGATTTTTATTTAACATTGCAGAGCTGCTGTTCTATTTGGATATTTCCTGTTCCACTTCGGGTAAGCTCTTTTACATACAAAGTACCGCTCCTTGAACTAAGTAATCTGATTTAGAACTGCTGGCGTTCGCACTTCCTGATTCCGACTAGTATATAGTGTTTTTAAATATCGTAATTGTCTATACTTATGCCTGACTTCTCTCGCTTGACCTGGTCGACGACGTTTCTCATTCTTCTTGATGTACCTGAATATCATAGAGTCCCCGTGATTGATTTTAGAGAAAAGAGTTCGGACCCGTTCTTTGTTTGAAGAATGCTATAAGATTCCCTTATCCAGGACCCCTATGTTGGTCCCTTCCCAGAAAAATTCAAGTCATCTTGGACGCCCACGATAACCTCACAACGTATTAAGTAAGAATTCGTTCCTTTATTAAGTGTTTCCATATTTTTGTCTAAATGCTGTATATGTATGTAAGTCAAAATACTTTATTATAAATATACAACATTTATTTATTTATTAATTTAACAGTTTAGAGCGAATCTGAACATAACGTTCAACGCAATCACCGCCATGATCGATGTAACGTTGTCAACGCTCCATAAGTTTAAAATTCCTACGTAGTAAAACCTCGTCTCAATCGTTCTTAACTAATTTTGCACTAAGATTTTGATCTCATCTCACTAATTCCTTTACTTTACTGAGTAGACATGCTGACATGCCTTTATCTTTGATAAATGATTTCGGATACAAGTGGTTGTTTTACAATAATCTTACCTGCTGCAAGATATGCGTTAATAATACATCTTAATTATATGCTAATACAGTACGTGCATTTAAACGAATAGATATAATCAAATAATTCAGATGTAAAGTCATATTAGATTCAAAATGTTTTTCATTTTTCGTGGGATTCCACTGATTAAATTAAATAAAGAATTACGCTACCATATACGTAAAAACTTGAAGAACAATTAAATACTCAAATATTGTTCATAATGAACAAATAAATCACTTACTTAACAAAATAAGGGTAGGATAGGCTATGACCTTTTGATGGATACTTTAAGCACGGCTACCGAGTTATAACTGGTCATAGCCTACAATAATTGGAAATTAAGACGATCGCACTTTACAATGAAGTAACAAAATACAAAGGCATAGTGATTAATCCTAAGTCTCTAATTCCATGGTGGGATCTAAATATTTAATGCCCAATGAGATATTTCATTAAATTCATGACAAAATTATTGAGCCTTTAATTTCAAATCTATAAGTTAAAATTTAGTTGAGTCTTAAATTATTAACAAAACCTTAATGTCACGAAACGATCTCTTTAATATTGGAATTTAATTCATTTGCCGAAATAAAGGATAAAATAACTTACTTCTGGAGCTTTTGTTACAAGATTTCATTTTCTATATACATAGATTGCTAACATTTTCGAATAGAATTTAGATAATGAAAGCTTTGAACAAACCTTCTTAATCGACTTTAACCTTAAGAAAATTGCATAAAAAATGTTTCAAAGACGTTTTTAATTAATTTAAACTCGTCAATTTTATAATAGTATTTTAAAAACGTTCTTTACCTCTAACTTTGAAAATTTAGGAATGTAGTTGGGATTTCTTAAAAATCATGTGACAACTGAGGAATATTACGTAGGCCTTTTCTAAGAAATCGGTTTGCTGTTGCAGAACAACACCAGGAGAATTCCCTTAAATTCGCATATTAATTAATAAATGAAGATTGCTAAAGGAATCAATGTAATAGAAATGATAATTTAGGTGAATTTAAATTTAAATGTATAGGGATTCTCTAGCTCAAAAGTTTAGTTTAAAGTACCTTTTATTAAGTCAAAATCAATAAAGGATATCAATTACCATTTTACGCGTAATTTGAAAGTTTTGTGAAAAGTTCGAAAGTTTCACGCCTAATTTCAGATGGTTAAAAGTGGATTAGACCCTACCAATCGCGTGACCTGACATGTGTTGCTATTCTGCAAACTGGCGTACTGTGTTTTCAAGTAGTTTGGTTTTAACTTTAACTCAAAGTGTCGGCAAGTTTTTCGAACTATTGAGCAATGGAGGCAAATTAAAAATTATTTAGATGGGAACGCTTCCCAACATATTCATTAAATTATTCATCGGTTTATGAAAGCTGTCGCTGCAGCAACATTGATACAGCTACCCAAAAATTCGTTTAAAAATGAATGCTACCTCCAAACCAGAAAATTTTTGGAGTCAATCTTAACTGGATATGAGGCTACGAATCTAGCTTACGACCTCACATCGCAAATCGAGTCAATTAATTGGAGAAAATCAGAAGCGCCCCCGCAAGAAGTAAGCATTGCACAGTCAACCAAAGAGATTATGGCCATCATTTTTGGGAACACTGGCGAATTTTGATCATTAACTACAAAGGAAAGGACTCCACTAAAAATGGAGTGCTACGCATCCCCACTGATTTGATGTGTTCATCTACTGGACAACGTGTCATCCACAACGTTGCTGTGAGAGAATGGAGCTTCAGACTTGATTCCCGCCGATTACTACCTACTCGCAAAATTGAAATCTGAATTAGGGAGTTTGGAACTCCAAGCAGTTGTTGCCACTATTTTGCCACCAATGTAGAAAACTATTTTTTTACAGAATCTATGGGCCTTTTCATATACAGCGTGGTCCTTGAGAAAATCGCCAAATTTTTTCCATGTATTCTAGAGGACATTGAGCTAAAAAATAGACACTGTAGATTAATCCACCGTTTTCGATGTTTTTTGACTTATCAATAGCACAAAGTGTCAAAATAATCGTTTTAGCGTTTCTCTCGAACTTTCGCTACTATGAAATTTGTTGACCTTGTCTTAGTTTACGGTTTTTCAAACCAGAGCGCACGTGCTGTAATAGCAGAATATTATTGGCGATATCTAAATCGTGCAGTTTTCAATAATGGGGACCCGCCTTTCCTCATGCCCAAATGTCACAAATGTACTTATTTCTAAAAAACTTGTTTCATTTAAGTCAACTTTAAACTGAATCTTTGTACCTGCGTCCAGAAACAATTTTTGGTCGTCACTGGCAACTGGAAAGTAATCAATGCCGATCTAGACCAGAAAACATGAAGGTGTTATTCCATTAGCTGCTAAATTTGTTGTTGCGTAGTAACCACAAAATAAGCACATTACAACATAGTAACAATAGAATCTACGTTAATGAATGATGGTATTTTTAAACGAATACCAAATACTGCAATATTTATTTATCAAATTATATTCATGTTGGCATAAAAAAATTGTGTACCACACGTCCATTCATATTTTTGCAAGTAGTAGCCTAAGACTCGGCAAGCAGCTTAACTCATATTTGCAAAAGGACCCTGTCTGGACTAGTGATGCAAATAACTGGTTTAAACCGGTTGTTAAATTATCATAAGCTCTTTTCTTTTACATGTTCTAATTATCCGTTGTAAATATTTAATTTTATTTATCGTATTTAAAAATCCTTAATCTCTAAAATTGTACTACAGTGATGCGTCTTAGTGCGAGCCATGGAATATACTATTGCACCTTTGCATAAGTGTACAGATACAGTGTTAATCAATTGCTCGTGATTAGTGAAATGTTAAAATTATATAATAATTTCGATACTAGAGAAGCTCAATTGTTTCAAATCAATGAAAATGTAAGATTTATTCAAGTTAGCCATGGCCGAAATTTTGTGAAAAGTTTTTCTGTGAATATATTTTGACTACATTTGAATTAATAATTGTTGGGATGAAATTTGGAAACCCGAAGTTTTAGAATTATGAAATGCAAGTTTGAAATTCTTGACCAACGTCCGATATTGAAAGTTGAATGATCGCACAGCTGCTATCAGTTTCATTTTCTGAATGGTTTAACTACGCAGTTTTATCAAGTGTAACGACATCAATATTATTTATCATAAGCTTCTGTGCTAACGGTGATGGTAGCTATCATACACTGGGGCACTACCATCCAATGCCGTGTTAAGTTCATTATTTTATCTTTTACATCCCTATATCACCATTTACAACAAATGAAATTTATGGAAAGGTGAATATTTTCCCAATTAGCACGAAACACTCTACATTTTTTGAATGATTACAAATTGCCTGAAAATAAATTCTAGGATATTCTTAATTTGCTTAACAATTCTATTAATTGTTTTAGTAATATGGTTTTAATAGCTTTCCGTGTCGTGAACTGCTATTTCATTGCATGCACTGAAATTAGAAGTTCTCCAATAATTACAAATAACCTATATTAACTCTTTTGTGTAATTTAAATGTAAATGTTCTACATTGAAGCTTATTTATATTTAAGTAACCTCATCTGATTTTTCTCAGCCAGTTGTAATAAATTAACCTTGCCAAACAACTTTCTATTGTGGCACAATTTTGTATCCAGTAATTACTATTATATTTTTTTATACAAGTTTTTCAAACGGTTATCTTTGAAAATTCTAAGTCAAACTGCTTTACGCGTCCAACTTTTTGATCCTTTGCTTTTATTCGACACATTGGTGCCCTGCATTGTACATAAGCGGCCAACCGAAAGCTGGCAAACATACCAAGGTCATCTAAAATTCTGAACAAGTGTACATTCCAATTTTACACAGCAAAGTATATGAGGAGGTATATTTCTCCCGCTAGGCGTGTATAGCGCAACTCGTTGCCAGTTCAGTGCAGTACGTGTCGTCGACTTGGCTTGTTATGTTTGCCAGTAGTGATTTTTTTCAGCTGGTGCTGTTTTGTTCTCTCTTCATTTTCTCTGATGGCGAGTTTAAATGAACAACGCGCAGCTGTGAAATTTTGCTTCCTGCTCGGTAAAAAAGCCTCTGAAACGGTTTTGATGTTGAAAACAGGTTACAAATATGAAGCTATGAGAAAAACTCAAGTGTACCGGTGGTTTTCTCGGTTTAAAAATGATGACATATCGATTGATTTGATTATAAACCTCGTTCTGGATGTCCATCAATTACCCGAACAGACGAAAATGTTGAGAGAATTTGTGAACTTGTGCAATTGTTGGCAGATAGGGACTGGTGTTTCCACCACGATAACGCACCTGCACTCACAGCCATCTCTGTTACCCAGTTTTGGGCAAAAAACGGAATTGTTTCGCTGCCCCACGCACCTTACTCACCTGATCTAACTCCGTGTGATTTTTTTTTATTTCCACGCATGAAGGGGGGGTATGAAAGGATTTAGATTTGTCAACATTGATGAGGTCAAGAAAAAACGACGTAGGAGCTGTTAGCCGTTACTGTTGAGGAGTATAAAAAATGTTTTGAGTAATGGAATCACCGTTTGGACAAATGTATTAAGTGTAATAATTGAAAGTACTTTTGTACAAAAATTGAAATACATATCTTTTAAATAATAATTCCGGTGTCTTTTGGGTACCACCTCGTATGCAAGATATTTCGCACAACTGGTGCTCATAAGCCCATAATGGGCTTTATCTCTACTATCGTCAAAAAGTTCAGCATTTACTACTACTATACTACTGCCGAAGGCTACAAAATAATTTAGGGGTTATTCCGCATAGCCTCTTTGTAGATGAGGCCCTATGTACTCGAAATGACATGAACACTTGCAATTCTTATACTTGAATAGAACTTACAGAATGTACTTGTACGAAACGTACGATGTGAATTATTAAATTGAAAGGTATCTTGCAGCAGACATCACAGTTTTTTCGAACTAAATTTGCAAGAGTACGTGGAGAATATTCCTCTGGAAGTAGGACGCAGTATCATTGCACTTTAGTATTAAAGTATAAAATTTCTTAACGAAAATTTTCCTAGAAGGTCTTCTGACTAATTGGCTTGAATTTATATTTGTGGAGTTACCTTAACTCTCGTGCCCACAATAATAGTAAACCGGACACACGATAAGATGTGATTGCAAGAATAATTGAAACAGCGGATTGCCACAGAGCAATGAATTGGCAAAACTCAATGACTGGAAGAGTAACAACATGTCTAGAAAATGGGAGTTTTGTTAATTTGTAACTGTTAGGTAATTACACATCACAGTAACAGAAACATTTTTTAACTACGTTGGCCAATGTCTTGGAAACTTTTTTGTTTAAAAAGATCCCCAACACACGCATTAAAAGTTTGTCAGTTTCCTCAGAGAGGACCCTGTGTAATTGTGAAACGTGAAACTAGGAATACCTTTTTAACTATATCCAAATTTTAATGATTCTATGGATTAGAATTTCAATTTTTATTCTGAAACATAACCGTAAGTACAATGGAATGTAGTAAATGGCGGCTAAGATGTATATCGAATTACTCATGATTACAGGATGCATCTTATATTTAAAACGTAAGACCATTTTCCGAATTTGTTTGCATCTCTAGCTTGACCAATTCGAGGATCCTTTTTTTAAAAGAAAGCTATTCATCCGTTGAAGTGCAAGCAGCATTTTTCACTCGCCTTAATTAAGGTTTGAATATGTACAAATGTAAAAATTAAAATCAATAAATAAAAAACGCTGGGAAGCTTGCCCCACTTACATTACTATCACAATAAAACCTCACATCTTATCGAACTAATAACAGAGAATAGATGACTCAAAGCGCGGTTTCGTCCGAAATAAGCAGCATGTTCTAATGCACAGTAATTATGAAAAATTGATAATTAAAAATAATTGCTAACTGGTAGATTCGCATGGATCGTTTTTCCAAAACCCGACGATCCAAAATAATTTCTTATTAGAACCGGCTTTTTAATCGTCGAATAAACTATGCATAAAGATTACTCTGTATTTAAATTATTTATTGCGGCAATGTTCCTTATTCTTCAAAATGTATTCCCAGAATATAGTTGTTCTTATTCTTATTCCTAAAATTGAAAAGCAAGAGTTTGGCGGCAAATAGTACCCTCCGAAATTTTAATTTGCGGTCAACCGCGGATAAGGCCAAATATGGTGAGTGTTTCAATCTTACTTTTTACTTATTTTTAACAATGAAGTTGAACGTAAAAAGTAGGATTAAACGACATCGGAAAAATTTCATTTGACTCGAACTTTAAATGTTTGGAAGATATTGTTCGTCGCCGAAATATTTTTAAATTATTCGAATCCCCACTGTTGGCTGCAATTGCGCAAATTAATAATTTTTAGTCGAGAGGGCGCTGTAAATTAAACTTTATTGCGTCACTCAAAGATGCAAAAGCAATGTACTCAGAGATTACGTTTACTTGCTGTTTGTCTTCCAGTAAAACCAATAAAGGTATTTATTTTCAAAATTGATATATTGAATAAAAATAAAATTAAAAGCAAACATATACAATTTCAAATCAATTCTTAATCTAATACTAATTTTTATAATAAATTTAGATCAACCCGCACTTGTCGTTTGTAAAGAAGAATTGATTTTTAGTATATAACAGGTGCGAGATAATCTTTTGTTTAAATTTTACAATCTAGAGTTTTTGAAAATAATTATGCATTGTTTGTTGTAAAACCATTTTTATTTAGGGACAACTGAAATTAAAGTTATCTGCGTAATTTTAAGTGCATTATATAATACTGATTTTTATACGCGACTTAGGATTTCGTTCACCATCGAGTGGTAGGTAAATATTTATCGAATGCTTTCCAGCGGCATCAATTTGTAATAGTTCCACTGAATTAGAAAGTTGGTATTTGCTTAGTATCTTTGGAGTAACTTGTACTTTGGAAAAAGAACTTATCTTCAGACCGCTTATTGTGGAATATCTTATACACGCACACTGACTTATAAGTGATTTAAACCGCACTTTACTTCTCAATTTGTCCTTCTATACATTACATATTATATATTAATTTAAAAATTGCAGACGCACACTTTGTTTTCACTTTCTTAAAATGCTTGTTTAATTCTCGCGTTAGGATTTTAGTCCTTTTACATTTTTGTGAATTTGTTTTGTCGAAACATCGTTCATGATTACTAATAGATGTTTTTAATATTTAATTTTGAAGTTTTATGAATTACAGGAACACATTTGTTTATCGGGAACAATTTTCTTGGCGCCACAACTTGTGTATTTTCATAGTGACTACGAATCTTATTTTCTAGGTACATCTTTCCATGGATTGCTTTATTTTTTATGTTGAAGGCAAATCATTTTTATATTTAAACTAACGTGCAACACCATTCAAATTTAAATCCAAATAGCAAACCCGCATAACTTCTATCCAGCCAAAATGGCGTCAGCGTATCAAAGGTGCGAATTTCATCATTTGAAGCCGATATCTCATTGGTTTAAACAGTTGAAACCGATTGTCAATTTGAAGTTTGATGCCGTTTTATCTGTATGGCCAAGTTCTTATTCTTATTCGCAATAAGAGCTGCATAAAAGGTAAAATATAGGTAAATGTTATGAGCGAGAAAATGTATACTTCGAATCTATTTTTTTGTATAAAAAAATAGAATTCTGAAACAATTACAACAAAGTAATTTTTCTAATTCCATCGTAGAACGTTTTATTCAAATAGCCTTCCAGAATTATAGCATTCATTTGTTACAATCGAGTTGGCATTAATAATAAGACAGTCAATTAATTTTAGATGGCTTATTTCTGGTAGGAAATGTCATTAGAAGCGTTATTAGATCGAATACGCACCTGACCACTTGCTGTAGTTCGAAGCTATGTGCGTGCCATAGGTGGCACTACAAATGGTTGTTTAAAGACATTAAAATTGAAAGAAGCAGCAAAATATATAAGAATCTGCGTATAGTTGAATTCCAAAATTGTTGGCAATGACGTCAAATATAATTTCGACTCCTTGTTAGGTAATAGCCGAACAACATTATTAAACATTGTTGACAATTTTATATAAACTGCAATCCCCGAATATCTCGACGGTAGGAGAGATAGTGATGAAGTCTCAATGCAATATACAACAGATGACGATAAAACATTATCGCAGTGAAAGATTACCAGTGGTGTTTACCATAATCGGCAATTTTTAGACAACGTTGTTGAGTTATTGTGATCAACTGTAAGTACTTGAGTTATGTTACATTTTTATGCATTAATTTATTGATTTATACTTATTCTTAGTTATTTGTACAGTTATTTTAATAGATAATCTTTGATGAAAACAAATTAAATGTTATACAAACCTTCTAACATGACCCGCCCTCTCAGGTCCCGCAAGTTCGGTCGCGTGAAATTGTTACTGACGTCACTGCCAACAAGAAGCATACACAGAACTCCATCTTTTTAGGGCCTTTTTGAAATCACGTATACCGTGACATTATTTTTGTTTAAATTATTTAACGCGATTTATTGCACGCCATTGTTTAATTTATATGAAAGAACGCCTTTCTTTCAATACATTGAATGACGCCGGGTTTAAATATAATTAAGTAAGTACATAGGTATGTATGTATTTACAAGCCCATTCAAATGCACTTTTGAAAATACTCAATCTTTATACCTGTGAATTCTGAAAGCAATGTATTCTAATAAATAAATTGCGCAATAATTACTTTGCAATACGTATTTTAATTTATTTTAATGTGTTACAATATTTTAGAAAGTATATAATTCATTTTTACTAATGCTTAGTTGAATTATTTATATTGGTGTGATTGGTAGATCAACTTCCGTTATATTAATTTCTTTGATCCAAAAAAATCTTCGATCGCAGATTACGCGACAAAATAATGTTTGATATTACTTTCTCCGTATATTCTCTGAAGATGATGCAGGTTGTCCCAAAAAGAATAACTGCCAGCCTCGGTGGTTGAGCGCTTTGCATGTTTGCTTTTGAGCTCAAAGGACGTGGGTTCGAACCCGGTCGAAGTTAGAAAATTTTTCAGCGGAAAAAATTAAAAAATATGACTGGAACACCTGTACGTTCGGTTACATTTTAGTATACATGACGATATGACCATAACGGTTACATCTACGAAGACAAAAAAATTTCCGCATCTGAAGATTTCGGCACAAAAACAAAATAGCTGGAATGAAAGATATAAAACATTCTAGAACGGAGCACGCAATCGTAACATAATTAAAAATAAAACAAACAAAAATCCACCCAAATATATACAGAGCGCTAAAACCGTTGGGAAACATAATTAACAACAAATTAGACCAAATGTTATAATTCAGGTTCTTTCAAATGAATGAACTTGCCTAAAAAAGGCTTAATTTTACATTGTGAACTTGTTCTAATTACGAAATGTGTCTAATAATTTTGGTGAGTGGTCTAATATATCGGCTTTCAACGCTTGAAAGGTCACGCGCATACATAGGCATAGATGGACATGCTGGACCTGTCCTCTGTTGGGGATCGCACGAAGCTTCTTGCATCGTAGTGCTGCTCATTTCAATAGGGTGTTCCGAGCAATATGCGTCGAAAAGCCATGGAGCAACGACACAACATTAAGTTCTTCTTTAAATTGGCTAAAAAGGCGACGGAAACCCATGAAATGTTGGTGCAAGTTTACGCGAAGGATTCTGTGAGTAGACAATGTGTGTACGATTGGTTTGCACGCTTTCGCGCTGGTAAGGAATCGGTGAAGGACGAACTGCCTCCACACAAGCCATCCACAAGCAGGACAACTGAAAACATTGAACGTGTACGAGTATCACTAGCAGAAGATCGGCGATTGGCTTTGCAATTAATAGTAGCAGAAATGGGCATTAGCAAAGACATAGTTGGAGCCATTATCTATGAAGATTTAGGGAAGCGTAAGATTTTTCACGATTTGTGCCGCACATCCCAACAGACGAGCAAAAAGCAGGACGTTTTGAAACCAGTGACGATTTCACCGTCATGTATGACAGGGATCGGTCCTTTCTGGGTTCCATTGTCACAGGGGACGAGTCTTGGTGTTACCAGTACGACTCCAAAACGAAAATACAATCAATGGAATAACGGTCACCTTCTTCTTCGCGACAACAAAAAGAGCTGAATGCAAAAATCCAAGGTGAAAACCACGTTGATCACATTTGTCGACATAAGAAATTCGTCCCTGCTGACTAAACGGTGAATGCCGTATGCTACTTGGAGGTTCTCAAACGTTTGTTGCAGCCAATTCGGAGCATTAGGCTACAGATGATTCAAACCGGAAAGTGGATGTTATTGCACGACAATGGACCATCACATACGAGCATCATTGTACGCCAATTTTTGGCTCAACGTGGCGTGACTATTTTGGAACACCCACTCTACTCTTCAGATCTTGCTCTTGCTGATTTTTTTTGTTCCCTCGTCTCAAGGGGATATTGAAGGAATCACAGTTTGCGGACGTCAAGGAGGTTCAAGAACGCGTGACAGCACTTCTGAACGTGGTTCCAAAACAAAAGTTTCCCGGCAGTTTCCGGAAGTTATACGAATGTTGTCAAAAGTGTGTTATGTCTGGTGGCAACTACTTCGAAGGTCAATAAAGGTATTTCCAAGGTGCATTCTGTTTTTTGTTTATTATTATACCATTCACCGAATTTATTAGACACACCTCGTATGAAGTTTAACAATCACTACCACACGTTCTAATCTGTCAATACCTCTGCTGGATATGAGTTTGCTTCTTTTCTCACTAGCCTCACTTAATCTTCCCACTTTTTGACTTTGAAATGTTAAAAATATTACCTTTATGTGTATTCTCGGATATCACGCCGTAGGAGAGAATAAATGTATGTTCCAAATACCTTCATGTAGAAAAGTAGTTTATCTTTCGGACTGCGGAAGTATCACAATGCCTCAGAAATAAAGAATATCCCACTGTTCACGCGGAATTTTCGGAAGCCTCGAAAGATCGACTGTTTGAAGAAAGTAACCTTCAGATCCAAGGCCGCGCTCTTACTAGGGTGATCAATAGGTACGATGTCGCTGAAGGAGGGAATAGCCGCACGCCGGCGTGGAATGATTACAATCGCTAAAAGAGCAACCTCACTTGGCGACGTTAAGGCAACTTTTTCTGTAAAAGAAAATATGGTGAAAAACAAACCTGAAATAATAGCAAAAATGATTTGACAGCCGAAATAAGTCACAGTGGTGTTGAATTTCTCACTCGCTTCTTAATGGTTCAAATAACCTAGCACCAACTATTGCCCCAAATATCGTTAAGAACGCCTTTTTTCAAGCTTACATTTATTTTCAAGCAACCCCAATGTAAGGTCCACAAAAGGTTTACCTTACTAAGGTTATTCCTGTTCTTCTTTTCCCGTTATTAAAATATTACTGCTTCGACTATTTATTTATTTATTTGGGACATTGTTTAAAATTAAGGCAGCTTTTTAGAATCAAACAAACTTGGTATGTAAGCTTCTCCATGTGTTGAAAACTCAAGTTCACTATTTAATCATTAACTAACAGCTCGGCGAATATATTTTATTATAAAATGCGTTCAAGTAACGTGCATTAAGTATTCACTTAAAGTTAGATGGTGTTATATACGTAAACAGCAGACAAACTTTTGAAAAATTTAATACTGTTAACCTATTACACCCCAAGTAGTGAAAATTATGAATGTGATGAAATAAATAAAATTTTGCAAAATAAAACTTCACTCATTTTATAATCGTTTACACATTTATGCTTATAATTCCACGATATACATAGGTATTTGGAGTTGGCGGTTGATCGGTCAAAAAGTTTGGAGTGCAAAATATTAACTTGTTTTACATCTAGTATTAGAGAAAGTTATATTAATAACGGCATTTACATATTAATAGATTTTTAATATATTCAAATATTGTGCCAAGTGAATTCTCGAACTCTATAGTAATTAAAACGTTTTTCTAAAAATTGTTTTGTAAAAGTAAATTAAGCTTTTGAATTATAAAAGATTGTAGATAAGTTTAATTCTATTTAATTTTAGAGTGAGGGATTCTGAAGTAATTACGATCTTTAAAAGCTTTACGATTTATAGGTGTCCAGGGTATAAGGAGTATTACCAGGCCCTTTAAATGTTTAATCTAATTTTTAAAAAATTATCCTAAATTTTCGCGTAAAAATCTATCATGGATACGGGCCTGTATATGCTTTACTATGTTTGCTTTTGTGGTTAAGGGTTCGGGATGCGAAATTTCCCTTTGCCCTCTTGAACCATAACTGTTACATAGTCATTCCACCATGCTCACTAGAATTTTGCCGAATCTGGAAGAGTTCCACCACCAGTAGGGATTTTTAATGTACCAAACATCACATAGACACGAGACCTACGATTTTACTTCTGTAAAGAAGGCATGTTTTTTAAATTTATCTCTGCTGAAAAATTTACCGACCTCGATCGGGTTTGAACCCGCGTCCCTTGGATGTAGAGGCAAACATGCTAGCCACTATACCAATCGGAGCCGGCATGATTTACTATGAAACGTAATTAAAAATATAAATATCACTTTATTTCTATTTACTATTACCGTGCAAGTTGTTTTAATAAAAAGTATTATTTTAAATGATCTAAATTTGCTTTTACTAACACTTGCTCGTTACTTAAAAATTATTTATAAATTAATTATTATAAAACGTATTTAAATATCTAAAATTGACATGTTTTAATTTCAGTAGGTATGTATAAAATTAAAGCCTGTTTGATCTACTTTAATTTGTATGAAAGATATTTATGACTGCATACAATTTACGCCAAATTTGTATAAATTTATTTCCTATTTAGGTTTTGAACTTTTTTACAAAATTTAAATTATGCACAAACAATTGATTGCAGATATTAACAATATAAAGGTATTTCTCAAAAATAATTTTAAAAAAATGTTTCCGTATTGAATAAACAAATGTACTGATAATGCAGTCTATTAAGGAAAAAACTGGTTTTTATTTTAAAGAAATTATAAATTTTCACAATTTAAAGACGACTAGAAATTTTAAGGAAGAAAAATCAAACTCTTTATTTTAAACAGTAATTATCGATTCAATACATTTACGGGTATTTAATAATGAACTGTGAATATTCATTAACAGTGCCCTGGAAACGTATGCGTCATTCACTGGCTAAAGACGTACAGTCGGCCAACCATTCTTGTTGAACACAGTAGCCCAAGTTAAAAAGCAGGAACAAGCTGAAAACTTTAATTGCAAAAATTTCGAAAACTATGCAATTTAGATACATGGTTTATAAGCGTGTTTCGCTGTGCACACTAGGATGTATCTTCGGTTAAAGCAATATGCCTTAATCTATGATTTATTTTGAATACGTATTGTATAACTTTGAACGTTATAATATCACTTATTTTAAATTCAATTTTTGATATAATTACGTAAAGTTTAAATATCTTTATCTTATTGTGATAGAAATTCTATTAATGTTAAATACTTTCAAAAACATTAAAGCACTTTCTCTACCTCTCACGCATTCACAAAAAAATAAAGAAGAAACTTAGATCTCTTTTGTTTAGTCAAAACATCCCTTAATTGTTATTTGAAAATTTCTGATCTTCTAAATATATGTTGATGTTGAATGAAATTTTAAACGAGTTCATACATACTAAATATCCGATTTCATTTCTTGTTTTTAAAAAAATTATTACCCTTTGAGGGTATATTACGCTAAGCCGCTTATTTTAAAATTTCTTTTCCAGTGATCTACAACATTTTTGTTGTTTCGAAGGTCAACGCTAATTATCGGTATGATTTCGTTGTTAAATAAACGTACCCATATAATTGTATGTTTCTACGCTACTCCTGTCGTAAATCAACATTACTAACCCTAATATTTTCTAAATTTAGTTTGATGAAATTAGATTTAAACCTTGTCATTTACTTATTTATTTATTTGGGACATTGGTTAAATATATCATATCTATAGACATTATGTTAATTTCTTTATCATACATAGCTGTATTCGACGAATTTTTGATTTAATCTTGCCTAGCTTCGCTAGGTTAGATTATTTATTTGAATGCATCTAGTTATACAGTGTGTTACATAATTGAATGCAGGGGGTTAATCTGTGCATGATTTTAAGACAAAAAGATCATATAAACATATGTCCGTTTTCGCTTTATTTTTGATATATTGAGTGATAAATAAATTTTTTTTAAATATTTTTTTTATTAACTCCGCAACTACATCATATATTTTTATAAAACTTTGGGGGTGTAAAGTAAATGTAGGGACACATCTTTTTTGATACTAACCTATGTTCAATTTTAACCAGTGGCGTCCAAATTAATTTTACTCTGGCTATTTTGATTGGGGAGAATGGTACCATTCTTCCCAATTAAAATAGTCAGAGTAAAATTAATTTGGACGCCACTGGTTAAAATTGAACATAGGTTAGTATCAAAAAAGATAAATAGCATGTCTGATTAACCAACTTTAAATTTTGAAATATTTGCTTTTCTGTATTTTGTTTAATACTCTTTTATTTAATGTGCGCAAATATATTTATTTTAACTAGCAAGCAGGAATTTTAGAATTTTATTACTTGACAATAACGACCATTTTAAAATTTCGAACAGCGACAATTTTGTAAGGCCGCTCCTTTGTATACCTAAAAACGTTTCCTGAGAGTAGTCGGTGGTAGTCCCTATCGTAACAAGAGTTACAATGGGTTAACTCATATTTTGGAGGGGTCGCAGGCAATTCTCTACGACGTAACTGTTAGTTGGAACTAAAAATAAAATTATTAAGCACGCAGAAGTTTGTGCTAAAGGCTTTGGTGTGTAGCTGTCGGGATAAAGAGGTCCGGATTCCGGCGTTGATCATGGTCGCGAGAGGTTTTTGGCCAACGGTTCATTAGTCATATGTTGGACCTATCTAAAAGCTAATAGTGTTCCCTGGCGACTTCATGGACGACTCGACGCTCATTTAATAGAAGACTTCCGTATCTGCTATGTAACGCACTTAATCGACCAGATCGTGAGGGCGCCTCCATAAAATTTTTGTTACCATTACTTCGCTCACATACGACATTCTATCTTAATACGGCATGTCGTGGAAAAACGTATAACCACGTCGTCGAGTCGTTTTGGTTCATGTTTAGGCGGAATCTGATAGCTGATATGAAACATGGCAGCACTAATTACATATTGCAAAAGAAACAGTCACACTCGCTATAATAATCACGAATCTCGACCCAATGCAGCAGTTTGTAATCACACATGTGACGATTAACGTTTTAGAGCATGCATGGTTAATTTTTAACCTGCTGCGATATTTCAACTCGCGTCTCTCTGACTTTCTTGTTATTCGAGATGTGTGTAAAAAGTCAGCCTCCTCAACTTTAAGCTAACTTTTAGCGTGTCGTGATTGATATATTTGTAAAGACTTTTGTAACGTTCCATTTTCAATTAGAATTATTTTTCTTCATTTAGTGTCAGTTTTAAGGGAAACATGACACTAAATATAAAAAATCTTAGGTATAAGTCTTGAAGCTTAGTATAAGTTTGTCCTTTATTTATTTAATGATTTTTAGTAACTTGTTAATCTTGTGGCTTGAATTTTAGTATTTTATTTAATTTTAGAACATTTCTTTCTTTTATTACTTGTTATGATTAATTGGTAGTGTAAGATTAAAATCCAGCCCAACACGTGCAAATCCTTAAGCCGTTCTAAACGGCAATATTTATATAGCGAGTAAATATGATTTATAAGAAATCGATAAGGTTGGTTTTTAATTGTTTCATTCTGTACTTTTATTTTTCCTATGGGTACGTGACTGTCACGCCAAGTTTCATTACGAAATGCTACCAGCGCAGACGCGTAGTTACTGCGTAGGTCCCGACGCAGTGTTTCTCCAGGCTTCGAGAGATTTCCTCCCGCTTACCGCCCCTCTAGGAGCATGCAATCGAGTCCATGAATCACTACGATTATAAAATTAGGCGAACTTTAATTAATTTCTTTAGGTAAAATTAACAATTAATTGTTAATTATTTCGAATGAAAGACTGGTGGGTTTGTGTAATTGTAGATTGTAGGGATATACCAATAAATTAATACTTTAAACGCCTAACCTGATGAAGCTTTAATAAGCGAAACGTTATTATTTTTAAATATTTGACGATGAATTAAACTTCTAGAAGCAGAATGTATTGATTCTTAATTATCTTTGAC
>JAHWXV010016064.1:0-25162 GCA_024586415.1 Phrixothrix hirtus | reverse complement strand
CCCGAGCGAACCGCGGTGGGTTTGGTTGCCGCAGTTATAGTCGGTCGTAATTTTGGGAACTCCGGCCATCCCCTGTAGTTTGCCGTGTAACCGGCGCCGCAATTTTCACATTTCGCGATAGTTTCGCGCGATTTCTCGCATTCCGCGCTTGCGGCTCCTTGGCCACACTTTACACAGGCTGGCGATGCACTGCACATTCGTTGGGTGTGCCCGTAGTTTTGGCTTCTGTGGCACTGTATTGCTTTCTTTTTGTATTTCGACGTCTCTACGGTTATTGCGAGGCCGAATACCGACTTGGCGTTGTAAATTTTTTTGCCTTCCGACATCTTTTTGAGTTCGGTGTTAACCAGGGCATTGGGCCTTTTTCTACTCCCTTTGACATCCGGCGCACCGGAAGCTTCATATCCTTCAGCTCTAGTAGGAGGTCCTCCTCATTGACGAATGTTGGGACACCTCTTAAGATGACCATTATTGGTTCCTCGTCCTGCAGGAAATAGGTGTAGAACTCTAGGCTATCCTCCGTCAGGTACCTGATGATGCTTCTGTAAACATCAACTGTTTCGGGGTAAATCTTGATTCCCAGTATTTCTGCCTTTGCCTTGCAATATTTTAGGCCCTTACTTAGGATATCTTTGGATACCTGTATCTATTTTTCCCCCTACCGGAGTACCACAGGTGGAATGTTTGCCCTCTTGGACGCGGTCAACTGCGTTCAGTAGTTGAATAATAGTTTTTCCCGTCAAGTTCTTCTCTCTGTAGTCGCACAGCAGTTTCTCACAATCGTTGCCTGCTGCTTCGGGGTGATTTCTGGCCAGCTCTAATATGTGGTTTAGGAGGTTTTGAATAACCCCGTTAGACGGCTTGCTTGGCTTGGTAGGCTTAATATCATCCACCCATTTCAGGTAACCGATCAAAACATCGCGCGTGGCATCGTTTAAAACCGCACTTGAATTTTTACTGCTACTCGCTAACGTAATATATTATTGTGACGTAACACAAACGACAATAGTTTATGTTCTATACCCGACCCACTGCTACATAAGTAGAAGGGGCCTAAGGTACAGCACACAGTTAACAATCGGAAGAACCGCCACAATACAACCGCACTCGTTGGCTGCTTAACCCTCGATAATCTTAATCCTCAGTGGGTATTTTTTCTCGTTAAGCAACGAAGTGAAGATTTCTGGTTATGGTCCATCTATACTGTAGAAATAATTCCGAATTTATGTCTGAACGATGTTTGTTGCGCTAATTACTCCAGACTCCACTGTCCCAGTTCAGTTGGGCCTCGCTCATGCGCTGTTATGTGATGCATATCGTTAAGATGCTTGACTTATTGTGTAAGAACAAATACTTACAAAACCGTATTTTTATAAATACTTGTAGCTAGTTCATATTAACCCATATTTTATAAGACAGGCCACTCATGTACAGATTTTAAGTGCTTTTGTAAATTCTAAAATGTTATTTCGAGATGCTTTTTTCAGCGAAATAATTCGCATCATTATCATATTAATCATCAGGTGAGAAGGAGGATGATACAAAATAGTAGCTCCATTTTTGTTTTCATTTTAGTAAATGAAACCACATTTTATTCAGAATCATTATTCGTATCTATCTGTTAGCAGCTCTTTTATTTTCTATTATTTTTGATACCCAAAAATACCATGGGAATCATGAATAAAATAGATAACAAAGCAATAATTTTGGCGACCTAAAAGGCATCTATTCGATTTCATACAGTAGAAGTATCAAGGATTCTTATCACAGATGTAGACGCCGTAATGGCTTGAATTTTTTTTGAAAATATTCGCACAGTTTAACTTTATATTATAATTTAACTAAGATTTAAGCTTAAATAGCGTTAGCTCTACGCAAATAATTAGTGTTCGTAACAAGTCCCCGGCGCTTTTTATAATTCAAAATTAGTTCATGCTATAGACTTTAGAAAAACGTGAAGGTGATATAAATTGGTAGTACCATCTTCAGTTTTAAATAGAAGTACCTTACATAATGAGAAATCCAGGTTCCCTCCTATGAGTGGTGCGAATTTTGAAAAATTCGGCAAAAGTAGAAAGCCATAAAGTTGTCTTCAAAGTAAAAATAAATGAACAATTTCAGGACTTCTCACCACAGAATTTTGTTTAACCTAACAAATAAGGTAAACAAGTAAAACCCTGTGCTTTTATTCAAAGTGCTGCAGCACTCGTATACCACGAGTTTTGCCCTCTGAGGCTCATCAACACAAGCTTGCTTGACGCCTTGAATTCAAATACAATTCCTTATCGGCACGTATTATGTGCGACTGCATTGCGGTGTAAACTGGCAGAGCCGTCTGTCGGTTTAAATAAGAGTAATTCGCATAATAACAATCGAAGCCTCCTATGAATGGAACGAACTTTGAAAAATTCGAAACAAGTGAAAAGCCACAAAACTGTCATCATAGTAAAGATAAATGACAATTTCAGGAATTATCAACTATAACCTTTATTTAAGATGTTGTTGGGCTCCAATTTATAATTTATTTAAAACGTTAACGTCAATTTCTAATAAATTGAGATGTTGTAACAAAAGTTGGATGGTAAATGTTTTAATAAGTAACCTTTGTTCGTATGGCAGAAATCACTTGGGAGGCTCTCCGGTAGCTGAGTTATCCCAGGTATGGCAAGTGCATAAGATATAAAGACCATCAGCAATTCCGATGTGTGGGCGCTTTATGTGTTCTATCATTATTATTAAGTAACTAACAGAGTAATTTGCTTACTAGTGATTAGTAGTATGTTGCTTATGAAGGAATTAAGGCTATGCTTATTGTTGTTGTAACGGAAATAATAGAAGCACAAAACAGTAACGATTTAATTATCACAATAAACGAAATACATATGTATATACTGAAGTTAATAATAAATTTTAAAATGAATTAATTGAGTTTTACCGAGCAGCAAACTACCAAAGAATCCAGGTGTTATGTCCTTGATAGGTAGCAGTAATTAGATCCGGTTCACGAGTTGAACGTAGTTGATAGAGTTGTTATAGCAGGCTTCGAAGTCAGCTGTAAAATTAGAACCTAGTAAATGGAATAAACTGAAGGTAAGATAGACATCAACTTGAGCAGCCCTCGAAATTGAGGTTACCTTATCTAATTACTAAAATTAATAAAAAATTAAATGGCGTTACAGGTGAAGCCTAAAAAGTCGAATAAATAATGAAATTGAAATTCAATTAAACATCAAAATGAATCAAAACAAGATAAACGAATATAATATTTGGATCATTAAGTAACAAATAATAACTAAATGTATCATGAATTTCTAGGCCGAAAGTTGCATTTAAATAAATTAAAACCCAATTTAGAAATTTCCCTCCCCAATTTAGTTAATCAAAAATAGAATATCCCTTAAACAACCACTGGGACTTACATGCAACAAGTTAGAACTTAGTTAAATAGAGATACAATTAATAATTCAGCGACTAGGTTTAGCGTTTCGAGTTATCGAAAATTACTTTTATAATCAAATTAACTTAATTGTACCTTGCAGATTCAAGCCACCAAAAATAAATAAGACAACGCCTTATCCGATATTAATAATAACCAACAAGGTACTGAATGTTCGAGCAAGGAAACCTTCAAATGACTACATAACCTTTAATAAATTGTACCTTGCAGATTCAAGCTACCATAAAAATTAAGACAACGTCTTATCTATATTAAAAATAACAAACAAGGTGCTGAATACATGTTTGAGGAAGAATAAATTCAACAGGTCACATCAACCCTGAAGTAATCTACACAGATCTCAAAAATTATTGTAGACCTCATCTAAACGTGGCACAATATATTCGCTAGTAAAATATTGAATACTAAAATAAAACAAACCTTTACTAGCCGCAATGTTTGCCTTTCGACCAGCAACCACTCTCTCCCCAATTAAGGGATCCTAGAACTGACATCTATAACAAAAGAAAATAATTAGTTTACCCCTAATAGTCCAAAACGAAACAGAATATTAGCCTTGAACCGATATATTACTTATTCCCTTTCTTATAGTATTTTATAGTTTAAATAAAATTTAGCTGTTAGTAACACATATTCATTATTTAAACTTAGATGTTAAAGTTAATATATCGACTGCAGTCATAGTTTAATATTTGAAAGAAGAATTAGCAACGTATTAACTTGAAGATTGGGACTAGACTCCGTGAAAAATTAAATACTATATTCCTTCTCCTTTCCCCGCTTGCTTGTGTGTTTTCTGCAACAGATAAGACTATTTATTTAAAATATGCTTATTTGAGAATTTTGAAAAACTAACAAATTAATTATTTCGGTTACTGTGATTCATAAATTGACTAAAAATAATAAAACAACGGAACATACACTTTGTATCATACGGGGGGGCATTTTTTTATTCGCGGAATGGAAGGGTTATTGAGGGACGGGGCGTGGTAAACCAATCGCAACGTCTAGCTTGACGTCTTATTACTATATATACCAAACCGCATCATTATTGAATTGGTAGTATAACATTTTCGATTTGCACTAGCTTTAGGCCCTTTTTACACGAGTAACGGTGGGTTGGGATAGTGCAACCTCACGAAACTTCCACTTTCATTTTAAAATTTAAACTTTAGGTTTCAAAGTGGACGCGCGTGAATCCATCACGAAGAGGCTTATACAAGTTCAAGAAGAACTAGAAAAAGCCAGACAAACTGCAAGCGCAGTCAACGACGCGAAAAAGCTAGTGAACACGATGGGGTACTCTTCAAAAGATGAAGAACCAAACGAAACCATAAATAGTGACAGGTTTACCGCCCAGAAGGGTAAGAAACGCAAACCCACCAGGCAGGTCAACTCGGGTCCTGCCGAAAAAGTGACCACAGCCAACAAATTCCAGCTGTTGGCACAAAATGAAGAGGTTCCCGCAAACCAACGAAAACCGCAAATACCGCCAATAGTGCTAAGAAAAAAGAAGTGCGGGTTAGAGGTATCAAGAGATTTCCAAAGTCTCAACATTAGCATCAAGAATGCCAAAACTGTATCTCTAGGTATCAAGATACAACCCGCAACTGAAGATGACTTCAGGATGGCAACAAAGTACTTGAAGGACCGGGATCTCCCGTTCCATTCATTTCTCCTGAATAAAGAAAATCCCTTACGGGCGGTAATCCGCGGCCTCCCAACTAAAATAGGCAACGAGGAAATCAAAGAAGACCAATGCCACTAAATAACATGGAAATTGAAAAATTTGGAGAAGGAAAGGCCGTATACGACCTAAATGTCATATTAGGGCTTAGCATTAACATCGAATCACTGCGACGGTCGAAAGCGATTATACAGTGCCATAGGTGCCGAGTGTTCGTGCACACGCAGTGGTGGTGCAACGCGGCACCAGAGTGCGTGAAATGCGGCGAAGATCACCAAACAGGAGAGTGCGCGAAGTGCCGCGAGGACACGCCGAAGTGTGCCAAATGCGGTAGAGGGCACACCGCTAATTTTAAGGAGTGCCTTAGACGCCCGAAGCCACCAGAGAGCTTGCCAAATTCAGCAGCAAGACCTGCAACTCGAGCTGCAGACCAACGTATACGTGGAGGTGTTCCGTACGCTTGCAAAGATTTTGCAATGCCTACCAGAAATATTAGACATACTTCAAAATTAATAAAATACGCGAAAAGAACCACACTCAACCAACAATGGGCAGTCAATACGTACACATATCGACCACAGAATACTCTCTATAAAAGGAACTTTTTCATATAGAAGCAAAGTGATTTGAAATCTTGGGGGTTCGATCATCAATTGAAGTTACAGTTACAGTTTTGAGTTACAAGTGTTCGAGTGATTGTAATTTAAACAAGTCAAAGGTATTCAATATGCGTAAAGTTGAATATCGTGGAGTGTTGAAGCTCTGCAGTGAAGATCAAGATGGAGTATTAAGTTGGATTGTTACAGGACATGAAACGTGGGTTCAAAACTATGAACCTGAATGCAAACAATTCAAACAATGGTGCACGTCCGCCAAAGATGTTTAAAGTGCAGAAGTCTGCTGGAAAGCTGCTTACAACCATATTTTGGGACACTGTAGGAATCCTGCTCGTTTAGTACAAAGGAAAGGGTGTCCCTATAACAGAAGAATATTATGCTACACTTTTAGAACGATTAAGGGACTTCATAAAACAAAAGGGAAGAGAAAAACTTGCCAAAGGTGCGCTGCATTTGCACGACAACGCACCCGTTCATTGAAGTCGTGTTGCATAAGCTGCCCGGCACGAGGCAGGCTCCAGAAATTAAATCATCCACCCTACAGTCAAGACCTGGCACCAAGCGATTACTATTTCTTCCTGAATATGAAGAATGAACTTCGAGGAAAAAAATTTTATCGAAGAAGTAAAAACTGTAGTTTCAGCGTATTTTGAGTAAAAAATAAATTATTTTTTTCACTGGTATATATAAATTAATTACTAGAGCTGAGAAATGTGTTAGAGTTAAGAGAGAATATGTTGAAAAAGAAATATAATTCTCTGGTTTTATTTACCTTTCTGTCCCCATTCCGCAAATATAAAAACAAACCTTCGTAAATTCTAGGATTTCTGAATTGAAAGAATAGGTTTGAATCAAATTAAAATAGAAAAATACACACATAGGGTGTTACAAAATGAAATTCTTATAAATAAATTTTATTACTCATGTAACAAGCGTTACATAACACAAAATTTTGTTTAACCAAACAAATAAAGCAGGCAAACAAATAAAAGTTTGAGCTTTCGTTCAACATGTCATAGCATTCGTATGTCATTGGTTTGGACCTCTGGAGCACATTAGTACGAGGTTGCTGGACGAGAAGTCCTGCAATTGTTTATTTGTTTTTACGTTGACGAAAGTTTTGTGACTCTTCACTGGTACCAAAGCTCATGCCATTCATAGGAGGAAACTTCGATTTATCATTGTATATAAATTACTCCGATTCAAACCTATATATGATTCTACCAGTTTACATCGCAATACAACCGCACTTGATATGTTCTTGTAAAAAACCGTATTTTAATTGCTACCTCGTGCTGAGCCCCAGAATTCGAAATTAATAGTGTACGAATGTTGAAACTGTGGGATGGAAATGCTTTGTTAAGTTATACGAAATTTTGTGGTGAAAAGTCCTGCAATTGTTCACTTATTTTTATTTTGATGACAGTGTTCTCGCTTATCATCTTTATTTTTATTTTGTTCCTTTTGGGCGCTCGCGTGTATGATGTCCTTTAGGGCACATCATAACTTAAATTAGAGACGTTCGATTATTCTCGTTTTTGCGCTTGCCGCGAAGACGAGAGTCGGTCGTCGAGTTTGACTCGAGGTAACAAGGAATTTAATATTATAAAAAACCCTTATTCGGTGTTATTTAAATCGTTATTAATTTTTAATTTAATTCAAAAATATTGTTCGCCAGTCCTAAGCGCCACTCTAACATTTTCAACTGCACATAAAAATGAATAATTTTAATTATCGGGTATACTTCTCGTGTTCAAACAATTACTACACCTTGCCAATTTCCAAAAATCCTGTCGATGTTATCCATCCTTTCTTCTCCCTGTTTAGAAGAAATAATTGTTGAAGATAGTGTGATAGTGTAAATTTATATTAAATTTTTAATTATTCATTTTGTGTGCAACTACCACTGTAAATAAATCAAGATTGAATCAGTACAGAAACCTACCGCCATTTCCGTTTTATTAACTTATTATTTCGTTTGCGAGTTATTAAAATAATAACCGCTGGTTGTTCAAAAAAAACCTAATTAATATCATTAATCGCTAGTACAAATTTGAATTTTAGCGCGTTTATCATACATCTTTTGGTCCATCGTGCTGTATAATTTACAGTGAAAATTATATATCTTATCGTTTGAGAATTTCCTGGGAAAAAGCAAAAGATTTCATAAATTTTGTTGTCTTAAAAATATTTTAAATTCTCTGGATAAAAATATATTCCTTACATTCAAAAAATTGCCGATATTGCATAGTTGAAACAAGCTCATATCGGTTATACACGTGTGCCTACAGTCAACCTTGATAATCGTATAAAATAAAATTTCAAACAAAGCATTTGTTGTTTCGAAATCATTTTATTTCATGTTTTTAGGATTAAAAGATTTTGAGTTTGTAGTTATACATTTTAATTAATGCAAAAAAAATTTTAATTTCTTTTATACAAGTTTCATGCAACAAGTAGTTTTTTTGCATTAGTTAAAATAATTTATCGTTATCTTATTTTTGTAAATATTCTCTTAGAGGGTGTATCTAAAAAGTTTCGATGCGTCGTTTGTGAACAATCTTCTTACTTTAGTTCAAACCCTTTTTCTATTTTGTTGTTAAAAGTACACAAAATAAGTATTTAAATCTCGCTTAGAATTTTGACTATCATTTTTTGTTAAAAGTGAAATACATTTAATTGCTTATAATTTTTTCGGTTAAAATAAATTCTAACAATGGAAAAGCCAACTCTTTCGTACTTTTCTCGTTTAGCTTCGCTACATTAAATTCTTCTTAAAGATATTCAATTGAATATTGAAACAAGTTCTCCAAATAAATTGACAATTTTAAAGTTGCAATTGGCGAACGAATACAAGACTTTTGAAACGAAAGTTGGAAAATATGAAGACATTGATACATTTCCTGAAGGACTAAGTGAAATTGACCTTCAGCGGCTTCCTTTCTCGAATCAAATCGCTTTATTTGTGTGAGTGCAGACATCAAACATGATTTAAGCGCTTCCGCTCTTCAAAATGAAGCGAAGCCAAATCTTGTTTCCAATGTCATACAGCCTGTCGCTACAACCTCTCGTATTGTATTACCCAAGCTTGAAATACTGTGTTCAAAGGAGGTTTCACCAAATTCGCTGGTTATTTCGCAAAATTTATATCAATTACTCGTCATAATTCAAATTTAAATAATTTGGAACGTTACCAATACCTAATCATGTCTTTCGGTGATGAAGCTGTAGCTGTCATTCATCATCTCCAACTTTTGGAAGAAAATTACCTTATTGCTTTGGATTTGTTGAAGGCACGCTATTACAATGAAAAAAGATCGATGGCTTTTCATTACCAAAAGCTGTTAAACATCTCATTAATAGAGTGTAAAAGTACTGGCTCAATTCGTAAATTTATCGATGCATTCAAGATGCACACCACTTCCTTAAAATCCATCCAAGATGTCGATATTTACAGTTTTCCTCACAACTTTCGTATTGTCAAAATTTGATAAAACACTTTCGTCTCGTTTTGAAAATCAATCGTGAATGAATTTCCTACAATTGAGGAAATACTGGCCTTTGTTGAGAAGCAAGCAATTCAAAGCGAAAATTTCCAAATATTTTCAACAATGTGCAAATCAAGTATCAAACTCGATACCAAACCCTCCAATCGTTTTGTCCCTAAGACTACATCTCGCTCGTTTCCTCACATCTCTTTGATGACAAACACCTCGAATAACACGCTATTCTGTGCGATTTGTAACAAAACTGGTCACAAGCCATTCTTGTGTTCCTCGTTTACTCGCAAAAATCCGAAACAACGTTTCGACCTTGTCAAAAGAACGCAATTTTGTGTTAACTGTTTCAGTCGCAATCATTTCTTGTCATCGTGCGCGTCAAAGTTCTCGTGTCGTGCTTGTTCGAAGAAGCACCACACAACGCTCCATTTTGATAGTTGTCAAAGTTCTCGTTCTGTTGATGCCACTTCTGTGAATTTACATGCCTCTTCAACACATTCACGTAATTCGTCTCGCTCCAACCCTCAAACTCCAACGCACTCTCATGTAACGTCGATTCCATCAAGGCGTTCACCCAGTCGTTCAAATACACGGTTATCTCGCTCATCAAATGATTCCTCTCGTCAAGAACCCAGAAAAAGTGGCTCGAGAAACGTTTCGCAAACCGTCTATGTTGAAAACAGCCAAAGTTCGTTACTTGTTAGTCCCTTAAATAATTCTACAGTGCTTATACCAACTGCTATCGTTTGTTTAAAAGTTGCACAAAATCAAGATGTCGTTGCTCGTGCAATAATAGACACTGCTAGTCATGGCTCATTCGTTACAGAAAAATGTGCTCAAAATTTACAATGTAAGCGCAATCAAATCGCAATATCAACCGCCGGCATAGGACAAGCTCCCTCCAGCTCCAACGGTGTATGTACTTTAAATCTTGAAACTCTAAGTGGTCAAATAGTAGCAAAAGATCACCCCTTCTTCATTTTGAATAAAATTACCACAGATTTACCTCGTTTACCGCTTGATGCCTCTGTCAAGTCACAATTATCGTTCATCACTTTAAGTGACCCCACATTCGATTCACCATCACCTTTTGATTTTTTGCTAGGTGCAGATCTTTCCGCATCCATCATCACAAGCATACCACATCGACCCAAACCTCATTTACCATTTGTCGTATACACAGATTTCGGTTATGTTGTTCTAGGCTCAGCACAATCCTCCAGTACTGCGTCACAAACCTCTCAACGGTTGAGCTCCCTTCCTTTGCTTGCTTAAATGTTGTTGCTGACGAAAGCTTACCACAGCTAATGAAAAAGTTTTGGTCTCGTGAAGAACATCCCTCTCTTCCGACTGTCGTGCTGATGAAGACAAATATTGCAATGATCTTTTCAAATCAACCACTTCTCATGATATACATGGTCGTAATGTCGTTCAATTCCCTTTCAAGCCTAATTGCCATGCCCAATTAGGAAATTCGTTAAAATTTACCCGAAACTGTTTCTTGTCATTAGAAAAGAAATTCGAAACCCAGCCTGACTTCAAGGCTAAATATTTTTCCTTCATGCGAGAACACCTGGATTTGGGTCACATGAAGCCACTACCCGAAAATGTCGAACCCATATACTTTATTCCATATCATGAGATTTTTAAAACTCATGGTGACACATTCAAACTGCGCGTTGTTTTTAGTGACAGTACGAATTCGTCCTCTAGTTTTTCGTTGAAAAATTTATTGTGTGCTGGACCCAAACTTCAGCCACTGATATCCGATGTACTGCTTCGCTTTCGAAAATATCCGATTGTATTCTCTTGCGATATAAAGCAAATGTATCGCCAGATCCAAATCGCTCCACAAGATTAGCCATACCAATTCATATTTTGGCGTGATTCCCCAGATAAACCTCTCGAAACATTTGCTCTGACTATCGTCACCTACGGCGTTGTGTCAGCTCCTTATCTAGAATCGCGTTCTCTTCACCAACTTTTGAGGAAGAAGGTTACAACTATCCTCTCGCATCTCGAATCTTAAAAAATAATATCTATGTCGATGATATCATCACTGGATCAGATTCCATTGATGAAGCTCTCTCGTTCAAATTCGAGTTAACCAATTTGCTCCTTCGCGATTATTTCGAACTGCGCAAATGGTGCAACAACCCTCAAAGTCTTTTGAAAGATGTTCCTGTCGCATACCAAGAGTTACCGAACAAACCTGATTCAGGAACTTCGGAAATCTCTATTCTTGGCCTCAGTTGGAATCCAAAACTTGATATGTTTCGCATTCAATTTCCAAATGCAAATCATTTGTTGTTATCTCCAATTACTAAAAGGAAAGTTTTATAGTTCATAGCCCAAATATATGACCCATCTGATTGGTTGTCATCTGTAGTCATGAAGACTAAATGTCTAATGCAGAAACTTTGGCTGCTCAATGTCGATTGCGATGCAAAAATTGCTTCTGACTCAATCCCAAATTTATTGTCGTTTATCAAATCTTTTCGGTATTTTTCGGACATTTCTGTCCCAAGACTGGTCTCTCCACCTTCCGCTACTTATCAAATTCATGGCTTCTGTAATGCCTCTGAAAAGGGTTTTGCTGCTGCTATTTATCTTCGTTTGTATTCGCATGGTCAAGTTACCACTTCATTGCTTATAAGTAAAACTCGTGTCGCTCCTCTAAAAACATTGTCTATTCCCCGCCTTGAGCTGTCAAGTGCATACTTACTTGCACAACTCGTCAAAAATGTTCTTGACGTTTTTTCTTCACAATTGTCGATTCGGTCAGTTCACCTTTGGTCAGATTCAACTATTGTACTTACGTGGCCCCAAACATTACCATGTAAACTTAAAACCTTCGTTGCAAATCGTGTTGTTCTAATTCAAGAATATACACAACCCACCTGGTGTAATTATGTTCCATCTGAATTAAATATTGCTGATGTACCTTCTTATGGAATAAATCCTATCGAGCTAGCTTCAAGCAACTACGCTGCCTCTTGGTTTAAAAGAACCATTGGTTATCGAAAGAACCAAATAATTGGCCAAATCATGTTTCTCCTATAGATATTGACGAAACTGCGCTCGAACTAAAGCCCCGAATTTCTTTGATCTCCTCTGCTCAACAAAAAATTGATCTCTTTTACCACATTTCCTCATGGCCTCGTGCAGTACGCATCGTTGCTCGTATTTTTCGTAAGTCGCTGCCCTCTTGTCGAACTTAGTTGCATATGCAAAGCCACCAAAAAGCTGAAATTCACTTAGTTATTACATCCAATTTATTTCGTTCAAGGAAGAAATCAAAACTTTGAATTTTTCAAAGCCATGTTTCAAACATGTCCAAAAATTGTCGCCATTTTTAGACAACAAGATCATTCGTGTCGGAGGTCGTTTGAACAATTTAAACTTTCCGTATCAGTCTAAACATCCAGTTTTGTTACCCACGTCGCATCATTTCGTGACGTCACGTGTTTATCACTATCACGTCATTCACGCTCATTGTGGTCCTGCACTATTACAGTCAATCATTACCCAGAAATTTTAGATATTGTCGTGTCAACGTCTCCCTCGCTCCCGCGTTATAAATTGCCTACGTTGTTTTCGAACAAAACCCACACACATTATGGGAAACCTACCACCTCCTCGTCTTGTCCCTTCGCCTCCGTTCTTTCATACGGGTATGGATTTTATCGGTCCTTTCCCTGTTCACTTAGTGTCCCTTCGAAAATCTCGCACACTTAAATTTTATTTGTGCATCTTTGTTTGCTTCTCGACCAAAGCTCTGCATTTGGAATTAGTTGAAGATTTGTCGACGCCATTATTTAACGAAGCTCTACATCGCTTTGTCGCTGATCGTGGCCTACCTGCGCACATCTACTCGGATTGCGGTACAAATTTCGTCGGTGTCAATAAGGAACTGCGCAAACTCGTCACAGCCTTTCTCAATAATCCAGAAACCCAAAACTCGCTCGAATCACTCGCCTCTCCAAAAGCTATTTCATTTCATTACCTGTCTCCTGGTAGTACGCTTCAGGGTGGGCTATGGGACAGCGCTGTGCAGAATACCAAGTACCACATGAAACGTGTTCTTGGTAAATATACGCTCATACCTTTACAATTCATAACTTTAATCAATCGGATTGAAGGTATTTTGAACTCTCGACCATTAGGACAATTCTTGTCAGATCCTAATGACTACCAATTCTTAATCCCTTCACATTTTCTTGTTGGTCGTTGTCTTACTTCCTTACCTGAGCCTAACTCCAGATAATCGTTTGAAGCATTATCAATTAATACAAGCTCTCACTCAACGCTTCTGGAGACATTCGTCTGGCAGTTATTTGACTATACTGCAATCCCGTTCGAAATTGGAACACTCACGTTACAAATCTTCAAATTGGCGAACTTGTCCTTATACAAGAGGCAAACTCTCCTCCCATCTCTTGGGCCGTGGGTCGAATTATCAAACTGTTCCTGGAGCAGACAAAATTGTTCGTGTCGCTTCCATTTTAACTCCCAAAGGCGAATACTCTCGTCCAGTTACAGAGATTTATCGTTTACCTTCGCTTAAGTCAGAATGACTATGCCTCCTGACATTCGTTCGGTTGTCGTGTTACCCGTTATCACCCATATCGTTTCTTTTCCTTTTGTTTCGTCTTGATTTCCGTGAAATCAAGGGTAGCCGGTATGTTTGTGTCTTATCGTCCTTATTTTTATTTTGTTCCTTTGGGCGCTCGCCTGTATTACGTCCTTTAGGGCACATCATAATTTAAATTGGAGACGTTCGATTAATCTCTTGGGCTTGCCGCGAAGACGAGAGTCGGTCGTCGAGTTTGACTTGAGGTAACACGGAATTTAATATTGTAAAAAACCCTTATTCGGTGTTATTTAAATCGTTATTAATTTTTAATTTAATTCAAAAATATTGATCGTCAGGCCTAAGCGCCACACTAATATTTTCAACTGCACATAAGAGTGAATAATTTTAATTATCGTGTATACTTCTCGTGTTCAAACAATTATTACACCTTGCCAATTTCCAAAAATCCTGTCAATGTTTTCCATCCTTTCCTCTCCCTGTTTAAAAGAAATAATTTTTGAAGATACCCTAAAGACGTTCGCATGCAAATTGGTAAGTGTAAATTTATATTACATTTTTAATTATTCACTTTGTGTGCAACTATCACTGTAAATAAATCAAGATTAAATCAGTACAGAAACCTACCGCCATTTCCGTTTTATTAACTTATTATTTCGTTTGCGAGTTATTAAAATAATAACCATTGGTGCTTCAAAAAAAACCTAATTAATATCATTAGTCGCTAGCGTAAATTTGAATTTTAGCGCGTTTATCCTACAGACAGTTTTATGGCTTTTCAAAATTGATGCCATTCATAGGAGGAAACTTCGATTTTTCAAGTTTGAAGGTATCTTTAAAATACTTTGTGACATTTGTATGTTGTTTCTTCTGTAAATCGTTGCGGTTTTACTTACTTTCTGCTTAAATGGTGCGAGAATGAATAAAAAATTACATTCTGGATGTAAGTTGTCTAAACTGCTTCAAATTGCAGATAAAAATTTTTAACATTTCTATCAGTTTCATAAAAACCATATCCGCGTGAGGCTCGATATTCCAGAATTATGTATTGTGGAATTCTATTGCATTTGTTTCTTTATTGTATTAATATATTATTGATAGAACTTCTAAAGGTGTAATATATGAACTGAAAGCATCTCCTAATTTATGATACAACAAACTGAGAATCAGTGTTCCCCAAAGGTAAACATATATGTATATCAAATTTGCTTTTAATTTTGGATTATCAATGTAAATTGAAAATTTTATAAACTGAGCTTTCAAACATAATCCTATATCTTTGTACCCACAGTGTTAAATATCGTTCCAAAGTAATTCCTCAAAGAAGGTTATAGGGAGTCTTTTGTAGAAAATTGTTGATTTAAAGGCATAAAATTTTTATACTTTATTTATATAACAACATTGTCGAAAATTTTGAAGGTGAATGAAAAAACAGAAATTGAATTGAGTGCAATACGCTAGAGTTATAAAATCAATTGGGTTTAGAAATGAGATATCACACAGAAAGAGTAAGAGAAATAGCAAATAGTAAAACTGTAACAGTAACATAAGAAGCAACAATGGGTTGTAAATAAAGGAAAAATTGGGTTATCGAAAGAAATTGGAACAGGGATAAAGTGCTTGTAGAAAATGTATAAAATAAGGGTTTTTGAAATGAAACTACAAATGCAATAAGAATAGAACGTTGAATGGTTCTGAATTATCTAAAGCCTTTAAACATGGTATTTAAATTTAAGCAATATAATGAAAAATTTTGGATTTTCCACTAAATGCAAATAGTTTTGAAATTAATACATGCCTTTCGTTTAAAAATATTAATAGGTTTTAAATTAAGCTTTTAATTATGCGGTTATAGCATAATCATTTCGATTACCGGATATTAAAACGTAATTAAAAATGTTTGTGCAAATTTAGCACAAAATAAAATAAAAATTATATTAAAAGAAAATAAAAGAAGAGTTGTTGTACGTTCTTTTAATTTCCGGAAAAGAGAATTTATTTTAACTCGTACGGGTTTTCTGGAAGCATCTGACAATTTACACCCCGAAAACATAAAACAGTCTGATTGTGAATCAAATAGAGTAGACTGGGAGGCCGCTGGGGAAATTTTCACTAATGTCGTGTTTCCCTTTCCCTTACACCGCTCCGTTTTCCGTGACCCGCACGAGTTCATTGTAACAAAAAGTTTACGCCACACTCATCACACTATACGTACTTTATCAATTATCTCGCCGTTTTACTGCTTTTTCCACCACCTATATGTTGACACATATCACATTTTATAAATAATAAGGGCATGAACCGGGAAATTTTCCAAGTTGTTGGGTATTTTGATTGATTATTAAGAAAAAAAGAGTAAAATCCAAAAGCATTTTTTATTCGAAGTTACAATTTTCGTGAAGTTTACGTTTTCTACAGAAGGAAAAACGGTAAAAGAATACACAATAAGATATTTCCCTTTATTTAAAGCGGTTTCTCGACTGCTGCATACATTTTTAAACTAAATATCCAGCATTTCTGTGGCACACATGTATACTTCCGGCATAATGGTGAGCGCAAGACGTGAGAGTTTTATTAGTATTGTGTTTTGCGGCGGGATCAGGTGTAGTACTCTCCTAATAAATAATGATGTATTTTCTTATAAGATAGAGAAAATAATGTTGATCTACTTACTTACTGCATTCCCATTCAAATAATTTATACGCCACCAGCATTGACAGATCTTTGAATAATTCCGTGCCCTTATAATAAACTGCTGGATATCGAAAAATTCCTTTTGATTTCTTCCTATGTAGATTCATTTGTTCACTTTTTATGTTTTATCTGTGCGATTCAGATAAAATATTGATTTCTGCATCGCAGGAAAACAGTTACAATCTTTATTGTATAAAAATGGAACCAATTATAATTAAGTCAAACTTAATTAAGAATAATTAGGCTTTCAACATATTTAATTTAAATTTTAAATTGCTCTTTCGAGCTCATTCGAAATTAAATAAATTTTTATTTTTTAGTCGATTTTACGCTGACCCGATTAGTAAATAAATCCAGATAAAAGATATTTTAATCATGTTGAAACAGTTACAAGTCGTAAAACAAAATTCTTAATTAACCTTAGGAAAACATTTTGCCTGTATTAATAAAATTGTTACTGATTATCAATTAAGAGTCTCTAAATATAACTTATTCCTCGCAGAAGGCATTTCAGTGGTGAATTTTCAAATCAATTGCAAAACGTCTCCACAAACTCCGCCCATCGCACTAACATAAGATAGAAAAATTAAAATATTACGAAATGGAGAATGTAACATTTCTCTTTGAAGATGTGGTACAATAACTGCTTAACTTAAGCTTCTCAGAAAGCATAAATCAATCTACTGATTTCGTTCTATTTGCTGTTGGTACTAATCATTCTACAATAAAACAAGAATGAATAAAATAGTGTAACCAAAAGGTTGTATTTATGTTCATTAATTTATAATAAATTATACATATATTTGCACGTATTTAACTTAACATTTAATTTATAGTACACTAGTAAATTACGATTTATATTTATATTTATTTGTAACAACTTCTTATCAAGACAAGTTCTTGGGGAAAACTAAACTAAAGTAATTCAAACTGCTATTTTTATATGGAATATTCAGGGAAAATAAAGAAGAAATTAGCCAGAATGATTATGTAATAAATTACAATTGCGTGACTCATTGCCGTGATCTTGAATTTATTTAAATATCCGTTGAAGCTTTGATGACCGCATAATTTATTTTAGTTCATAGAATCCTCCGGAATGTTTCAGAATCTTCTTCAAAGTTATGATTATCTCTAATTTTGTTGCACAGCCTCCTCCATGAAGAAGTAACAGTGGTCTCGGACGTTATTTTTGCGATGGTCCCACCGTTGTTTGCAAATTCCGGAATCTGTTATGCGATTCATACTTGCAGGCCACATCTTTGAAAAAATGACAGTCCGCAGGTTTCGATATTAGTTGAGTTCCTCTTGAAATATCTTGATACCTGTGTGTCGAAACACTACCTCTAACATGTTACGTACCACAGTGATTAAGTTGATCTACATAGCAACCGAGCTTGGTACGCCTAATTTTCTATCAGAACCGGCACAAATTTGCTTCCTTAGGTCCCATAATGCCTTAGAGAAGTCTTTTTCGTTCAGATTCCTGTTGGTCTGGTTTTACGTTCCTCCCAGTATATGGGGCTAACCGAGTCACCTTGAGCTTTCCTTCGAGCAACCTTATTTATGATCAATTTACATCGTTGCTACTTTTTATACAAACCCTCACAGGATATTTGCAATTTTGGAAAAGATCCTCGTCGACATTGAGACTGGTACGACCAAAACCGATCATTGGACTCAAATTTTGTCCTTTTATAACTTACATTTTGTAGAATTTCATTCGAACGTTGGCAACTTGTACGTTATTGTGAATTCTCTAATTAATTGAATCTAGTTTATTTCGAAGATTCAGCATCTCCACTTCAGGTTTGCTATCAAATTCAAAATCACACGTTATCCTAGTTGCACGCCCAAAAACGATCTAGCTGAACTTTTTCCTGCCTTCTCGTTTACACCTGACCGATATAGCATCAAGGACAGATGTAAGTACTGGTCCCAGCCTCTTTTGATGGTCTGAGACAGCTATTCACAAATATTATCCTTTCCGTCAATTCGGGGGTACATTATTCCATCTGGCTGTGGGTGAACAGTAGTTGTTCTGGTCTTACGCATTTTTAACAGTTTGCAGATGCTTTAGAACAAGAGTGACTCAAAATTTTCTCCTTGGTTTGTATGTAATTCTAATGGAATTCCGAAATGCCTAAACCGTTCTGCAACCAAGGTCTCGTAATTGCCTCTTCATTTGCAAAAAATAAGCTTCGGTACATTTACTGTAATAGTCCATGACAACTGGCATGTAGGAGCACTCATCTCCTGCTTCTGTTTCCGGAAATGGATCGGCTATATCTACTGGAACACTTTAAAATCGGCTACCCACCTTATATTGTCTCATTGGTGCTTTTTACGTCCCCAGTGGACCGTTCCCAAATGCGTACATACCACATTTTTGGTAAAACTCCTTAACATCAGTGTATGCAGTTTATCCAATATAATGGACAACGGACCTCTTCCAGAGATTTATTTACTCCCATATGCCCTCCCGATGGAAGGTCATGCAGCTGTTACAAAACTTTTGCTGCTCTATTATTCGGAACCACTAGCTGCATTTGTGTTTCACTTTCATCTCTTTTTCCAGGGCCAGTTTCAAAAGGCCATTCTTGTTCTAGAAGAAATAGCATTGATATCAATATGCTTTAACCCCTTGCACTACGATTTAAGATTCAACAACGTGGCCCCAAAACGTAAACAGAACTGCCGAAACTTCAATCCATTCCACGGCTCTTAAGTCTTAAGTTGTACCAATCGCACACGACTTAGCGTGGGGTGTCGTATCTATAAGAAAAATATAATTTAGGAAAAGTTAATTTAATAAATTACAAAAATCCATGTGAAAAATTAAAAGCAAACAAATTATTAAAACTAAATGATACAAGCTGTTCCAGATAATATGACATTCTTTTCAAGTGGTCAAAGTAGACCCTACAGATACCCCAATAAGCGTAAAATTAAAAGCAATACGAATACAAAAAGGTCTTTTTTTCTAATTATGTACAACGAGCCGCCTATGATTGCATTCAGACTAAAACTGTTAAATCATTCATAAAATTATAACTAAACTACCTAACAGTACTAATTTACAGTAACATATACTTTTACAACTGTAGCAGGCCTATTTCGATTTGTTTACTGTACTAAATAACAATGAAATGAATTTATAAATAATGTATAAATTTTTTTAACAATTTTGAAGAAATTATTTATTAATTACTAATCAATAAAAAATTGTTTTTTTATTTTATCATAAAATACGTTAATTGAGATGAAAATTAAACTATTCGTTCATTTTAAGATTTTTATAAGGAACAAAATGGGCATTACTAAACTTATCGTTAAAATAACTTGCACAATTTTATTAACATAAAAGCACCCATCAGTTAAACACGGTGTAGATGGGCACAATTTACGATCACATCTAGTAACTGTCCTAAATTTGCATAATTTTGTTCTCAAGATATCGGTTACTGACGTTTAAAAAGGTGTATCATATTACTGTCTTGTTTTTATGCGTCTGTTACAAAAGCTAAACTAAACACGTACAATTCTGCTTTACTGCGGAAATGTTTATTTAATAAAAAACACTTACTCGGTGATATTTGTCATATTTGAAAGCATGTGGTGTTTACATTTGCCTAGCCAACACACTACGGGCCAGGCGCGTGATAGTCAGTTTTGGCCCGGCCGACGTACCACGGGCCAGCCCGGTGATATTTGCCCGACCGATGTACCACTGACTAGGCTCGTGATAATCAGCTATGGCTCGAAAACCTGACCACGAGCCCCACACGTGGTTGTAAGCCAAAGGGTTAACAACGGAATTAAATGGGAACAGTTCCTCCCAACCCTGTCTTTAACCGTAGTTTTAACAATAACTTCAGATCTGTGTCGTTTTCTTGATCTTGCTTGATATTATCCGTTGATTACAGTAGCACGGTCATCTCTTCAACTTTTGAATCCAGCTGAGTGCAGTGTTTGCAGTCTTCTGGACAAGGCGGTCTTAAGAAAACGCTACAGTTTCGTTGATTTCTTCCGGCACGATGCTCAACTTCAAATTCATACACTTGCAGCCATTCAATCCATTTCGTTATTTGGCCTATTGGGTTCTTAAACTGTAGTAGTGATTTCAACGCTTCGTTACAGTTTTCAATAAGAATTTTCGTCTATAAAGGTATTTATAAAAATGTTCAACCGTCCTTGTCATCGGTAACAACTCCTTGCGCTTAACGCAATGGTACCGTTCAGGTTTGAAAAACACTTTGATAAAATATTCTATTACCCCTTCATATTCATCTTGGATTTGCGACAGTGCTGTATCGATGCCATCGTAGTATGTATGCGCTTACCAACGTTCGTTTAATAGTTTCAAATGAAACCTGTCAGCTATTGTTCTATAAATGCGGTTGGTTTTCTACGGTAAGTTTTGTAAGGAGTTCTGCAATGTCTACAAATTCACGTATACATCTACGATCGTAAGCGCACAACCTCGGGCAGTATAGCAATTCATGTTTTTTTCGGCTGCGGCCATTCTGGTAAGGATTAAATTTTCTTTGGGCCAGCTGCAACACCTTCCTCAGAAACTACGTTCTGAAACAAGTTGCACTTTTTCGGACAAAGTGTAGATCTGCACTTCGCAGGTTTTGAAATACCCGTTCGAGATTTTTCGGATGTTCATCAAAGGAATTTCCGATAACTATTACATTGTCCAAATATACCTGACAAGTTTATCAAGACAACCTCCTCAGGACCAATTATATTAGACTTTTAGGGGTTGTTGGTGCATCGCACAAACCAAAGGGCATAACCGTCAATTACAGGATACTAGAGCCGAAGGAGAAGACCATCTATTTTTTATGCTCAGGCTCTATACGGGCTTGCGAATATCCACTTTTCATGTCTAAGGTCGAAACCATTTGGAACCGGAAAATGTATCTAAAGGGTTATCAGGTCTGGGTGGAGGGTTGCTGTTCTTGTTGATCACATTATTCAAGCGCCCGTAATCCACACAGAATCTAGCGCCACCACATTTCTTTTTCTCAACAAGTACAACTGGTGGTGCTCAAAAACTACTGGACAGCTCTATTATGGCTACACGGGCCATTTCCTTGATTATATTCCTGGCTTCTTTTCGTTTCAATAAAGTCAGCATTATGAGTCGTTGACGTATTGGTTGGACATCTCCAGTATTTATTTGTGCGCCACAACGTTTGTGCATAGTGTTGGATCAATTAACTGGCTTTATTCTTTTGCTTATAGGATAACCCATTGTCCAAGAATTGGAGTGTCATACAACTTTGATAAATTTTCTACAGGTAGAATCGTCTCATCAGCTTTCGTGCAATGTACGGGTAGATGTGCACATTCTTAATTCTGTGCGCTTCTTTAAAACCATTGGGAAGGGATTAACATTCATCAAGCGAACAGGTGTCGTTCCTTTGGGCTCGATCAGCATTCTTCCAGTTCGAATACCACGGTAAATTTTGATTTTGTTGGTTTCTAGAATTTCCACGTATCTTGCGTATTAAGTTTCTATTCGGTTGTACCATAACTGTTTCACTTCTTAGCGGTTAGGTGATCTCTTCTGCTAGGATCATCTTTATTTTGTGTTTTCCTTGCAAATGCCATTCTTCAAGTCCAAGGCGAAGTCAAACTCAGATAATACTTCCCTACCCAATACGATACCTTCCTTAATATCAACTATTAGCATATAAAGCGTACACCTCCTACAATCAATCTCAATATGTGTAGTAATTTCACCATGAACAGTTGCACAGTTTCCTGTAGCTTCAAGCAATTGCAACTGAGAAGGCAGTAACCTTGAATTCCTAACAGCGTTAGATTTCATTGCTGTCTTCGCTGCTTCGTACCCTAAAGCATCTGACATTTCTTCCCGAAGTTGTCCCATTAATGTAAATGCTGGTCGGTTTGTTTAACGATGCCACTTGGATGATGACTTCTGCAACATGACTAGCAGAAATCGGTATTCGCCTCTTCACATCGATCTTTTTAGTTTTTCTGATTCTTTATATAGTTAGCGGAACTATTTATAATGTGTTGGAAATTTTGCCGCATCTTTCCAGCATCATGATTTATGTCTTATTGATCTTTGTGCTTTGATTATTCTTAGCACAGTCTCTTCAAAACTCTCAGCATCAGCTTTAACCTTCTCAACGGCATGTATATGAACATGGCCCTTCTGCTTGTTTGGCCCCTTTTATTTTCAGCGCTAGAGCCAAAGCACTAGTAGAGTCACACAGGCATGCTAGTCCAAGTACCCGCTACGTTTTGGAATTCTGAAGAACTTCCACAAGTGTTTGCACCCCAATTTATATAATAAAGCCTTTTGGAGTCATCGGGTATGCTAATCTCAGTCGTACAATTTCAGTTTCGACCTCATATACATGTTTAACACCGTATCACGTTTCTAGTTTTGAAACAAGATAAGCAAAATTTATCTGCAGATCGTCTGGTATGGTTTGTAGAGTGTTTAAGGCAGTTTTCTTTTCTTGAACGGTTCATCTATACGACGTTCCAGCTGCCACCAACCGTTTATGGTAATTGGCCCAAGATGTTTTCTCGTCATATCTGGGTGTTTAAATGGGCCTTCTAGTGTTTGTCATGCCAGCACGCATATAAGGAGCTCCTGTATATTGGTTTCTGTTTACTGCTTATGAGTAGCAGAGAACGCCTCGCTCTTAGGTACTCTGGCTCCTTTATATCTTTTATGTAGTTTGTGACACTTTTTGATTATCTCCTCATATTTCATTGACGTATCAGGGGTGGTTACCTTCTTGAATTTATTTTGAATTGAAGTCATTTCTTCTTGAAATTTAGTTCTATTTAATTTAAGGTTAATACTAGGGCTATCTGATAAATGGCCGGTTTGAACATAAGAACACAGCTTTTCCTTCAAAATTTCATTTTATTTATCGACATAGTCTCCTTTTAGTTCGATACACTTAGACCAACGTTTTTCCAATTTCATTAGACTATCATTGTAGCACGATTTATCAAGTCCTCGAAAATATCGTATCCATCATTTCGCATTCAACTTCCTCATTTGATTTGAATCTCCTTCCACCAAACCATTTTTTCAGGTTTGTGAACAGGAAGTAGTCACAGGAACCTAGATCAGGGGAATATGGTGAATGCGGAAGCAATTCGTCACGTATTTTATCCAATTTCTTTTCCATAATGTGTTAGTTAGTGCGTTGTCATGATGAAAAAGCACTTTCTCTTTTGCCAAATGTGGTTATTTTTTCTTTATTTCAACGTGCAATCGATCCAGTAATGCCGCATAATAATCTCCGGTGACTTTTTTTCCGTTTTAAGATAATTGATGAGTATTATACCTTGCGCATCCCGAAAAACAGTCGCCAAAATCTTTCCAAGTGATGCAACCACTTTTTCTTCATTCGGTGCACTTGAACCAGCTTCAACCCATTGCTTTGATTATTGTTTTGTTTCAGGTGTGTAGTGGTAGATCCATGTTTCATCTACGGTTATGAATCTACGCAAAAATTCATCTGCATTACGTTGAAATATCTCTAAACATTGCGTTGAAGTAATCACACGATTGCGTTTTTGTTCGATTGTCAACAAACGCGGCACCCATCTTGCTAATAGCTCTTTAGTATGTAAATGTTCATGCAAAATGTCACCCACCGGTTCTTTTGAGATGCTCACGATGTCAGCTATCTCACGATCTTTCACTCGTAGATCTTCCAAAACGATATCATAGATTTTATCGATCATTTCTATGGTGGTCACTTCGATTACTCAACCTGAACAATGTTCATCAATTGTGCTTGTATGACCACGTTTCAATTCTGCAAACCAATAAATCACAGTTGGATTCGCTGGAGTAGTTGTGCTATAATATTCATCAAGCTTTTCATTTTTTTTTCGCAAAAAATAATGCTCGATCAATGCACGAAGTTCGTTTTTATCCATTATTTTATCACAATCATAAGATATTCGCTTTTTATGGTTGTCAAACATAAACTAAGTGACTTATAGCGCTAAAAATGACATACATTCGATGATGAGTGACGCCATCTCTTGGAAACCGGTTAATTATTAGACCGCCCTCGTATACACCGCTTCAAAATCTCAAGTTAAAAGTATCTTTCTAATGTTTTTAATTTTGCAAGCGCATATAGATCACATTTTAATTAAATTAAGTTGTCATGTTATAACTAAATTTAAATAATAGATAACTGCATTTTTCTTGCTGTTACTACCAAGCAGTATAAATGACAAACGCGGTAAAACGGCGGATACGATGTGTGAAATATTTGCTTCAAGATTTTTGGAAATCCCAAACTTACACGTGGTATGGTACAGGGATAATTATACTTTTGAAAATTTAGACTTCTAGCTTAATTATTAATCACAGGTGTTAGTTTAGGCGCTTCACCAATACTCTAACGTTGCAGTTTAACCTTTCAATTGACAGGCGGTTTGACGGGCTGGGTCTTACAGACCCAAACTTCATTATGATTTTTCTTAATTACAATTCACTAATATGTTTAATGTTTTAATTTAATTGGGTGCTCTAGTCAATTTTATAATATAGATAACGGAAACATTTCTGAAAAAAAGAAATCCATACAA
>JAHWXV010016059.1:0-13931 GCA_024586415.1 Phrixothrix hirtus | reverse complement strand
TGAACGACTGGCGCCCTATTTGCTCTTTACTGTACTCTATTCTTTTTTACTTTTACCTTAAGCCGACTTTGACGTTATCCGAACTGAGAAGAGACCAACCATGAAGTGTTTTGCTTGACAACTTTATACCTACACCAATTACACCATACCCCCCCTCTTCTCTTTCGCATAGCTACCGAGCTAGAATCCGTGGCAATATCATTTGCCGAGGTTACATCCTTTTTACGTGTAGTAAAATATCTGAAAGGTGCCTTAGATGTAATATTAATAATCTTACAAATAACCTTCGTTTTCCTTATAAAATTTATTATAGTCTCCAGGAAGAAATGTACTAAACTAACTTAGGCGACGTTTTCAGCCTTAAAAAGATTAAGGCTGTTTGGTGAATGTAAAAAATGTTGGCATGAGAAATATGTCTTCGACAGTCATGAAATGGTAGCTTGACAATGGAATCCAGATAGGAAATAGAAAAGGGTAAGGGAGAGCGATCTACAGTGAGTGTGGAAGTTAAATACTTGCTTGGGTTACAATTGGCAACGCTGCTATATGATGAACTAATTGCTCACGTACAGCCCTACTTTTAGGTTAGGTCGGTACCATTATTTCAATGATGAAAGGAGGATTAGGATCTTTATCCTCTGCACTCCGTCGATGAGATTGCCTGAGTGACTTTGACTTTTTCTGATTGGCATCGGAATACCAGGACCTTCAGGCCCCCTAATCTCCGTCGGTGTGTACCATGATGTAGTATTTTGTTTATTTTTCACCCTCCTTTGGGCGTATCCCCTTACGGCTTGGTCCCGAACACTGCCATGATATCCGGAAGCCGGACCAGAATTAAAGTGACGCCTTCTCCGAAGGTGGAGGCGTCTTTGGCTGCCTCTATGCTATGGCGACAGATCTTGTTAGGTTCGTCTGGTTTAGCCATAGCGGTGGATTTGTAGGGGTTGGCGTTGTTGTTGTTTGTATTGTTTCTTTTGCAAAAGGGCCTCTAACCGCTTCTCCATATGAGCCTGGTTTTGTGGCCGATCTTGTTTCTATTGGCACTTTTTGGATGGGGAATTTCAGACACCCCCGGTAGTTGGCGGTGTGTTCAGTTCGCGCAAGTCGCGGGTGTTTCGCGCACTTTGGTGCAATCGTTGATGTGATGCACCCCCACGCACTTTGCCACTGCTTCGCAGCACCGCTGGGAGTGCCCGAATTTCTGGCAGCGGTGACATTGAATAATTCTCCGTCTGACGTGCCTCGAAATCTCTATTTTAATCCGGAGGTACAATACTTCCTGCAGGTTGATAATTTCCTTTCCGGAAGGATTTTGCTCATGTTCCACTACGTTTAGTGGGAGTGGAGTTATGTTTCTCTCACTTCGCATACGCTTTACGCTGTAAAACAGGAAAGACTGTAGCGGTCAGGTCTGCCACTATTTCGCTGTCCGGTATGGATTCAGGAAGCCCTCTTATTACTACCCTTAAGGGCTTGTCCTTTGGAAGCAGGTATGCGTGATATGGCAGCTGCATGCCATCAAGTATCTTCACCACTGAACTGAAGTCTTCTTCACTTTTTGGGATAATTTTGATACCCATGGGCTTTATGTCTTCTTGTACTAGTCTTCTGGCTACTCTACCCCATTATTCTTTGATTCTAAGCAGTATGGGAGGTAGACGCTTAGCTTTCCTCGTAGTGCTAGTTGTCTTGGCTAGTTGTTCGTTTTCGTTACCATTTTCGTTTTCAGCTTCCACGTCGGACAGGGCCTCAAATCTGTTTCCTGTGGGTATTTTTGTGGAAGGGCCGGCTTCGGTTCTTCCAATTGGTGTTTTGCGTATTCTATTAACTTGGGTAAATTCTTCATCTTCGGATGAGTAGTCCATTGACTGCAACATCTTCTTGACTACTTTGTCTGCAGCTTCGCAAGAGGCTGTGGGTGCGGGATTTGGTGCTATCGGTGTTTTCACACCGTCGGTGGGGCGTCTGGAAATTGCGCCGCTTTTTGCTTTTCTGCAGCGATTGTCTCGACCACTTGTAATCTGACATCTATGGTATTGCGCGATTTGCCTTCAGCCGTTCCTCGGAGATTCTACTCCCACTTTTAGGTGCATAACCTCCAATAGGCTGTACACTTCTTTGTCTGCGGGTGACTTGTCCAGCTCTACTAGGACCAGCGTAATAGGTGTTTTGGTCCTTCCACTTCTCATTCTCTTGACATTTTGAACCGGCAGACCTTTCGCCCGCAGATCTTTCTGGATTTATTCGTCTTCTAGAGTCTCAGGCAGACCCCTGACCACCCCCTCAGTGGCTTTTCTTGTAGCAGTAAATACGCGTGGTATCGGAGTAGCCTGGAATCGAATATTTTGACGATTTTCCTGTAACCATCCACTTTCGCTGGCTAAATTCTAATTTCCAAAGCGGTATAGGTTGTTGCTTTGGGGATGATGTTATTTTCCGTGAGTTTTTTCATCACTGTCGTCCATGCTTCCTTGCTGCGCAGCACCATTGGCGGTATTATTCGTGATTTTACCACCTTCAGCTGTGCAGTTTCGCGGATGGGCTCTTGTTCTTCCTCCACGTCTGACAATGTTTCATAGCGGTTTCCCACCATTTGGGCGGGACTATCCGTTTCTTTTGCGCTGTTTAGTTTCGATATTTGTTTTCTTCCTCTTTGCAAAACGAAGCCATCTGAATTTGTGTTTTCTTTGTTGGTTGCGGAGCGCATTTGTCGGGGGAGTATTCCATGGAGTCGACTAGTGCTTTGGCCGCTTGTTCTGCGCTTGTGGATGATGTAGATGCAGAAGCTTCACTGTTGCGGAGATCTTTCCTGTGGTCATGGGCTGCTGGGGCTATTCTTTCTGGAGTTTTCGCGCCCTCAATCAAGCGTTTAGGGATTGCTCCAGTTTTTTGTGCTTTTTTTCTGCAGCCTGAGTTGTGCATAGGGCTGCTAGTTCTTCCTGTACCGTCGCAAGTTGCTCTTGAAGTGATTGGCGATCCATGTCATTTTAATTAATTAGTTACTATTTTTGTTTGACCACAATTCTGTTTTGTACTATACGCGATCCACCGCTACATAGTAAAAGAGGCCTAAGGTATAGCACAAGTAGAAAGTAGCAGCTACTAGCGAACACGTATGTCTTGTGTGGATGTTGGCGTGTGTTTCTTCTCTCTGGCGGTTAGTTCGATGTTGTCAGTGATGCTTGTTTAGCTCTATCAAGTTATTAAAGGTTCGGTTTTAATCAAGACCGTGATGTACAGCTATTTAGCATGGCGGGTTGAGAAATATATGCAAGTAAAAGTAGAATATTGTTGTTAACATTCCAGAATATTTTTGTTGTTTTAACGTGATTTCTTGGAATTTAGTAAATTTTAATTAAACCTTGCTTTAGTTCTCAGTGGAATACTCCCAAGTTGTACAGGTTGAGACGGATATCCCACTATCATTGCCTAATTTCATAAATTATTTTTAGTAAAAATATGGTACCAAAGAGCAAAAATTGGAAAAATTCGAACAACATTAAAAGAAGCCATGGGAGTAACTATCAAATTTATGCTAACGAACTCTGTGTCCATAAGGCAAGCTGTTAGACAAACAATATATCTCAGGATTTCGCACCGTTGTTTTAAAAAAAAAGGTTCAGATAAGAACTAAACCACACTCTGATACTTGGAAAGCATTTAATAATCAAGAAGATGAATTAAACGAATATCTAATGAACTATGGCAAAATGGCTTATGAATTATCAAAAACCGCATTAAGAAAGTTGCCGCACGAAATGGTACAATTCCCATTCCTGAGTCATGGTCAAAAAATAAATGCGTTGGAATGGACTGCATGACAGTTTTATTATTTCAAATTAGTGTTGTATCCTATTGCAATTTAATCCGTCCGAGAACAGCCTTGCCACAATTCAAAATCCAAAAGACTAATCGCCCAAAAAGGAGCTAAGCAACAAAATAAATGCATAGTGCCAAGTAAGGAGGATTGATTACAGTATCTATTATTATGGCAGGAGGAAAATTTTTACCTCCCGTTATAATTTTCTCGTGAAAATCATTCAAAACCTATATACCGTCTTGAGCACTTACGGGTACTCTTAATCTTGCAAAATGCAGTTGGATTACAGTGAGATGGTCCCTCTTGTCAGGAAACGTTTTATTAGGGATATGAAATATTTGACTCCCGTTTGCGCCTCAGGAGCGATAAAATCAAGTCACTGGATTTAACTACAATTGAGCCTCTAAGGTCTATTACAATGAAGCTTAAAAATCCTGGTAGTACAATAACAATTTATCAAATAGGATAATACTTTAACCAAGTTCTTCTAAAGGTAGCAAATTTTGTAGATCGGGAAACTTTTCAATTAAATAAAGTGTTTGCAGAGGTAGATTTTGTTAGTGCTAAAATCACAGATCGACCTTTCAATAATCCGTGACAAACGGCTCCTAGTAAGATAACGGGAAAATTACAGCTAAATTTAATGTTTACTGTATGGTAATAGTCAAGCTACAACGTTACAGATGGTGTCGTTTGAAAGCGATACGAAGAAAAGGCGTTCGCTTCCACCAAGACATTCTGTAGTCACTTATAAAATAATACATCGGAAACGCGAAGGATCTTTATTCTTACAGACACCGTCGAGGAAAATGTCGTAGCGAAAAGAGTCAAAGAAGTGCGAGGAAGCATCAGAGAAGATTAGCAGGAATTTGTCCAAATTATCAAAAGCCGTTGAAGAAAATCAAGTTACTTGTATAAAATTTTCGGGTGGTCCGGAGTCATTTTCTGATTTCGAGGAATATTGTAGATAATTATGTATTTTTTATTTTTCTGGATCAACTTGGCATATGAGAAAGATAATCAAATTCGACATTAAATTTGAGATGTCTTCCTCCGAAAACGCATGGCCTATGTGACAACGTCAGTGGCGCAATCGATAATTGCTATGCTACTTTCGGCACTAATGCCAAAGCAACCTTCACGGTGCCTATGTTTTACCATGACGTTTATAAAAATGCTCTTATTTTTAACGTTGTCCAACTGGATATAATTTGTGGTACACGTCACAGCGTTTTTATTAAATATTTTTACAAAGTATAAGTAGGTACCAAAATATGTTTAATTAGTCGAGTAATTAAAATTTCAAGAAATTATATCTTAAAACATACTATCCTTCCCGACGACCAATTCGGTTTCAGACCGGGCCACAGCACCACTCATAAGGTGCTGGCCGGCTGGCCGAAGAAATCATCGAAGGTTTAGCCTTCAAAGATGTGACAGCAACAGTTTTTCTGGACGCCCCCAAGGCGTTCGACAAGGTTTGGCACCAGGGATTGCTGTACAAGATGCTGGAAGCTCGTTCAGCTGATTACGTCCTATCTTAGTGATAGGTTGTTTAAAATCAAGCTGAAGGGGCGTTGTTCGCGGCCGAGGAACGCAGAGGGGGGGGGGGTCCGCAAGGTTCCCTCCTCTCGCCGTTGCTTTACAACATCTTCTGCAGTGACCTGCCCAGACAGACGAACACGGCGCTCGCGCTATACGCTGACGACACTGTCGACCTATCCCGTATCCGAGATCCAAACCTGGACCTCCCCAACCTCCAAGCGGCGGTTCTTGCGTTGGAAACTTGGTTCCGAACGTGGAGAATCGACGTCAACGCGGAAAAGAGCACGCGTAGGTGCACACGCCCTCTACGAGAAATCGAAATGTTTGACATTCCGATTTCTTGGGAGGAAGAGGTTAGATACCTGGGTATCGTATTCGACTCCCGGCTGACGTGGAGATACCACATCGACTATTGCACTTCGCGTGCAAAAGCCGATGTGGCAGCATTGTACGGTTTATTGAATCGCCGAAGTAGACTTTCTTTGGAAAACAAGGTTAGGCTCTATAAGGCGATCATCTGCCCGATAATGGTCTACACGGCAACCGTCTGGGGATACGCCGCTAGGTCAAACATGAGGAAGTTTCACGTCATCCAAAACAAGTGCTTGCGCATGGCTACAGACGCTCCGTGGTTTATGCGAAATTCACAAATCCACGAAGATCTGAGCATCTCTAAAATCCATCAGTTCATCCATGAACAGGCCGTTAATTGGTATTCTTTGTTTTAGGACAGCTCCAACCCCCTCATCTCCGGGCTAGAAGCCTACGAGGAAGACGCCGGCAACCGTCCAGAGCGGCCCAAGGCGATTCTAAACCTCCGTGAGTAGGAGGAGACACAGAAAAGTGGGACTTCGTTCACTTGAAAAAGTGGGCGGAGTCATACGATAAATGTGGCTGCAAATACTCAAACATCAGGTCTTAAATTGTTCAGGACGAAGGTGTAAAGAGGTTTGATTACTTTGGTACACCGCCTGCCAAGAGGTCCATCGTTGATTTTAAAAAATATTTCACTGTGCACCGCCCTGCCTACTGTTTATTAATAGCGTTTAAGGATGTACATAGACAAACTTTTAACATTATAAAAACAGCTTCGAAAACATATCCAACTCCCTTTTTTTAAATATATATTCCAAATACCAACGTATGTTCATTCTAAATGTATGGACCTGTGGGCGAGGGGGATGAAAGACAACACGCATTTCAAGCAAAACAGTTCAATAACAGGATTTATTATGCACAAGTACCGGGAAATATTCTTTGGTTGCTCCAGTAGGCCTATATATGAGCAAAATTTTCAGTCCAATGTATTATTTATAGCAGAAAATTGCTACTTTGGAATTTTAGAACAGTTACAGAGGGCAGTCGAAATTTTTGTACTAACAGAAAAAAAGTCAAAATTGTTCACGCCTCGTGAAAAATAACTTTGCTTTCGTTCAACGCATCATTCATTGTTTTACATAAAACTTGCATTGTACAACATTTGGTAGATATAATCACCGTGCTGCTTTCTTCCAATTCTTCTTGTGTAGTCCGACTTTGTCGTTGCTGTCGCATTAAACACTTTAATTTTGCCGCTTTTGTCATATGTATACATTAATTGTTAAGTGAAACGTAAGTGTAAGATACATACGTTCATTTATACGCATGCGATCCCACACAGATACACCCATTATTAAACAAGATATTTGTGCATCGGTTACATACTTGGTAAGCATAAAAAAACTTATTTCTCTTTTATTAATTTTGATTCGTTTAAACTTGCATTTCCATTTATTTGTTTTATTCGATATTATTTACCTATATTTTTGTTTGCACAATATTTTTAATTTTATAGTACGTATATGTATCTTATCTGTTGTAAACCAAATTCAATTGAAACAAATTTCAATTTATAACAACAATGCCACATTAAATCATAAAAAAACTCAGTTACAGTTTTATCAATGAAAATGGATTTTCTCATTGTTGCGACAATCTTTCAAATGACAAAACAAGGAGTGGATAGTGGAATTTAAACAATACTTTGGAGTAAGCAATTTTTAAAATCATTGGACCCATGGCAAAAGGAATATTTTGAATCAAACCAATGGTAGACGTTCCGAATTCAATTTTAATGAAACTGGTGTGGTTACAAAAGCATCGAAACTCAAATATGTTGATTCGTTTCTCAAAAACATTAAGCGCGGAGAAGTTTCGCTACTAAAATAGAAAGTTATAAATAATTTTTATCGAATTAAGCTAAAAGAGCTGGTCCAATAGTACCGATTACTTGCAACTGTTTCCTGTTACATAAGAGCAGACATAACCTGGATTCAAGGTAAAAATAAGATGGTTCCACAAATTTTTTTATGGAGTAATTAAGCAAAAACTTTTTACAATCCTAATTTACGTAAAACATTTTGAAGCGCCACTTAGCGAATGACCGATTGTGTTTGGTATTATAGAGGGTGGTGTTTTATTTTTCCGAATAATTTGTTCTTAGACTAAATGCATGTTACAAACCGACAGTAGACGTTTCACAGAAAACATAACACATGCTGCCCTCCTTCTCGCAATCCTCTTACGTCTCTCCGTGAAGCGCCCTTAAATGATACCAAATTGCTTTAGCCAAAGATAACTAATTACAGTTTTATATTTAACAAAATCTAATGTGTGTAACACGAACCTATATTCGAGCGTAACCACACTTCCCTTAACCGCATCATCGTTTTCAGATTTTGTCTACCTAAGACTTTCCTACAGTCTGGGAAACAAGTAAATGCCGCTAGCAGCTAAATGAGGGGAATAGGGCTGGTTCTCTCCGAAGTTTCCCTCGGGATAGTTGGCGCTCGTCGAACGCAAGTCTTATCCAGTAAAGCGAATGATTAGAGACATTGGGGTCGGAACGGCCTTAACCTATTCTCAAACTTTAAATGAGTGAGATCTCCGACTTGCTTGAAGCCGCGAGATCGAATCTATAGTGCCAAGTGGGTCACTTTTGGTAAGCAGAACTGGTGCTGATGAACGTTCACTTCAAATTAAACTTCATGAATCATGTTCCTAGAAATCAAGCTTCTATGAAGGAACATTATCCTGATGTAGCCAAGTTTGGTGCGGCAAATTTTTTTCTTTTTTATTCTTTGATACAATCGCATATGTAAAATAATTATACCCACTAATTTGAAGGCCGGTTATCAAAATTTCTTCGGTCTTCCAAAAAATTGTAGTCAAAACTTGCGAGAAGATGGAGATCCTGGATGACAACATTCTGTGCTTTGTCGCTTAGACTTAAGGCCAAAACGGCGAATCCGCGTTTCATCTACTGTCACAAAATGGTCAAAGGGCTCTTAAACAACGTTTAATTCGCTGCAGAAGGAAAGCTTCGGACACATTTTTATTCAGGTGTCAATGTTTGACATTTAATTTATTCTAGTTGTACCATTAGAGATATCTGTCATCTCAGTTATACGTTTTGTGATTAATCGTTGATCTTCTATTATATTGTGGTTCATACGATCAATATTCTATTGGTTTATCAGAAAATTATATTGACAAGTCGTTTTACCACGCGAGTTTCTGATAAGCAGGTGACCATGTTTTCGTGACTTGTTTTGACGTTAGATCTTTCTTCTGCTAATATTTAATTATCGCATGAAGCTCGCTCTTTTCATTTACTATGAATCTTTGCAAACTACTACTTTAACGTCAAATAATTTTTAAACTATCAAGCATAGACTTGTCCAACTTACAAGATCGTTTATTTCTAAAATAGTAAAAATGAGTTCTTCCTACGTACAACATAATTCAAAGCCTGCTATGTAATATTTAAAATATTTTGCCCAGCACCTCTAGAGTACAATACATTAGGGATGTAGGTAAAACCAATCACTCGTTTTTTCCAACACATAGGATGTTCCAGCGTCTAACAGTGCTTCATCTTTTTTGTAATTTTGGAAAAGAAATATTGCGACGAGCGTCTATCTGAAATCATCTCTAAACCTTGAAACTATTATGGATCGGAATGTTTATTCGATTTACGATTATGTCCTCCAAGACGGAAAGGGTAACGAAAATTTAGGAGAAGTGCACAACTACTGAGATTTTGGCTGGTACGTTGTAGAAACACTTCTTGGGAACAACAGTCTACTCAAAATAGGTATATAAATTTATGACCATTCATCTTCTTCTTTAGAAAGTAACCAATCAAAGAAATTTTGCGTATAACTAATGTTGCGGGGATGGTTTGCTTGAAATCATTTCTGAACTTCGAAACGGTTATTAGTAGCAATATTTAAATCGTTTTTCAATATTCCAATTGTTTAATTAAGGTCTAAAGGGTAAAGACGATACAGACGGAAATGCACGACTTCCTAATTCAGTTAAGCCAAAGTTTTGGATGGTATCGTTGCAGAACACGCTTTGGGAATTCAATACGCAAAATAGGCATCTAAACTTAGGACTAAAGCATGTAAAAATACAAAAATGATTTCGAACGAGTACAAAAGTGACATCGTAATAACTTTGAAAGGATATTGGTTGAAATGAATTCGTTACCAAAAACTTCCAGCACAAATATCTCCTCAAGTTGATAGTATTGAAGGCAACCTAAACAACTAGTTATTTCATCATTGTTGAATATCTGCCATTATTAGAGATAAACTGGCCGAAAAGGAAAAATGCGATTTTTCTCTGCTACAATTGCCCAAGCCTATGTTGCAAAAATGGAAAAACGATGGAATATCTTGAAGCACCCGCTGAAAAAGATTATAAAGCTTTTTAAAGACACGTTTTGACAATAACGACGCTGAAAATAAACTGTCAATAAAAAATTAAAATCTATGTAAAACTTCTCAAATGACCCTTGATGTAATTTATTTGAGTATTTTTGAATACACACACCAACAACATACACCAAGATGAATTCTGGAGATTTTGAAACTAAGAATTCATTTCTTTGTGAGTGTCTATTTCGTGACAGTCGAATATTACATAATCTACCTTTTTCTATTATCATCTCATGCCCAAGCAAATGGACAAAATTTCCATCATTGTAGTAAATTTGAAAAAGAAATGTAACATAAGAGACCAAATAGTTAATGCCATTATCGTTCAGTTTCGAGGAAAAACATTGCTTAGTCTTTGTATCTATAATGAAAGTAGTTTACAAATTAATTTAAGAGAACGTGGGAATAATTTGATTAAACAATGATCCAAATCGTATATTTTCTGTAGTTCATTGTTTACAGCTCTAAATACGAGGCAGAGTCAACTAAAAACCTTTTTAAAAATATTTATTAAAGCAATCTCAAAAATAAGTATATCACTTCCTCTACTGTTTTGGAAGTGATTCAATACCCGAAAAAAACTTTCTTTGGTCGTATGCACAGCCACTCATGCACTGTCTGAATCACTTCCACCATTTCTTTGAAATTTCTTCCCACCTAGTGCCTCTTTAAGAGTGCCAAAGGCACGATAATCGTTGGGAGCGAGGTCAGAAGAAAAAGGATGTGGTAGACACTCAAACTTCGATTCTTGAATGGCTGCCGAAGTTGTTGCATGAAATGTGGTCGCGCGTTGCGGTGTAGCAAAAGAATACCCTTACTTAGAGATTCTCGTCTTTTAGTTCTAATAGCAGACTTTAGACGGCTCTCCGGGATTTCTGAGTATGTGGCACTAGTAACAATAACCCCATTAGGTATGTAGTCCTCCAAAATTACCTCTTTGGTGACTAAGGCGTTACAACATAATTACCTTGTCCAGGTCGGTGGTCGGTGAGAATCAGCAACGGAAGTCACCCTGGTTTTAAACTTGCTGCTCTATTCCTTATACTTGTTGAAGTGGCAATCATAAATTTCCATATTGCAATTTTATTTTGCGATGAATATCAATAGGTTTCGCTCCTTCACTACGCATCAAATGCATAACAAACGCTGTTTCTCAGCAGTGTAGTGCTCTAGTGCCATTTTAAATTGTTATTGCAGGCCCGTACGCAAGGGGGGTCGAAGGTTCATCATTTTGGGTTTATTTTAGAAACATATATTAGTAATTATTAACACAGTTTTCTGCTATTTTAAAACAGAGAGAGAAGGATATGGAGAAGAGTGGGTGAAACGTTGACTTTATGTCAAAACTTGGCACGAAAGTAGAAAGGTCCACTTTTATGGCAATTCGATCCCCAAGAAAATTTCTGCGTACGGCAAAGCTTTTAATTGTTCCTGCGACATGTCACTAGCAAAGGCTTATAGATCTCAAAAATAATATTTGTATCAAGTTGTAAGACAAGGTATCCATCCAGTCCATGTTTTAGGGCATATTTAAAGTTTTCATTTGACTATGCCTCGTAGATAACAAAATTTAATTATGGAGTTTAATGCTGCTAAAATAAAAATAATTATTAATTAATTGAGAACAACCCTTTGCAAAAAATGAAAAATCTAAAACTTAATAGCTGAACAAGAAATACCCGAATCAATAAACTCAAACAAATGCAATGTTTTGAAAAAAATATGTTTCTTCATTATCAAGCACAATAAAGTGGTAAATTCGATTTTGGTATCATCAACTATTGTCTTCGTGAAACAATAAATTGGAATACCATATTTGGCATCCCAAACATTGCGAGGGTAATAAGCCGGTAACAACGTGCGGAAAACAGGAAGACCTAAAAAAGTAACATGTGCCAAAGTCAGTAACATGGTCCAAATATCTGAAAACGAGATTGGAGACTCGTAACAGCAACTGGAGCTAAAATTGTAAGTGTCTCAGTCTTGCGCTTCGCGCAACTTGATTCAGCAGGTTTGAAATAAACGGACAATCAAGTTGAAATAATTCCCAGCAATTATTAACAAATTAAGGAAACGTTAATTGTCGCAAAAGGGGCTAATTCTAGACGATAAAAAGTATTTCACATTTGGCAACTTTATTAATTTTTATAACGCTGGTTATTACACACGGCACAAAAGGCAAAACGCTTGGTGATATTTGCTAGAAAGAGTAAATTTGAGCAAAACGTTCTAGTGAGAATAGCAACACCTTAGAGATGTCACCATCAACTGTGAAGTTAATATTAAGAAGTGTTTGCTAAAATTGTATTCTCTTATAATATTCATAAAATTGTTCTGACCAGATTTAGCCAGTTTATATCGGGCGACTAACAGGAACTGGATGTTTTTAAAATTGCTAGTATGGGCGCCTAGGGGAGGTAGTGTGGGAAAATAGCGGTCGTAGGTCTCGCTGTAGAATGCCATTGCAGTGAACGGCAGAGCACAAGTTTGCGTATGACGCGCATATACGAAATGGTGAGTCGGTTACGGTGGTGCAGCGGCTTTTCGCATTCATTTCAACCTTGAAGGCTTTGCTACCGATTCTCAGGTGAATTGACAGTGTGAGGGCATCGAGAAGTATTGTCAAGGAAACATCGACGGTGAGACAAGCATTGATTCGAAGCACCAGGGGTCTGCATCTAGATATGCGTAAGAGTTAGGGTTAGATCGTGAATCAGTGGGAATAATTTTGCAGAAAGGCTTACAATTTCATCCATATTTTTCAGCAGCTTAAGGTGACATATTATAAACTACGAAGGACCACCCTTCTAATGCAAGTGCTGCTTCGAGAAAATGAAACTACAGTAGCCATTATGAGTAATGACGCTTACGTTTATTTGAGTGGGGAGGTTAAAGAAGCGAAATTTAAGTCATTGGCCAATTCACAAAAAACTTCTCTACTCAGAGCGTGTTGTTGTGTGGTGCACGATTGGCATTTTAGGCATCATTTTCCGGTATTATTTTGAAGATGACCATTGTGCCACTGAGTTAACGCTGAACGTTACATTCACATGCTTAACAGTTTTTTGCGTCCACAACTAAGAAGACGAGATCTACACAACATGCAACATGTGTATTTTCAACAAGATGGTGCTACGCTTCGCACTGCATATGCTTCAATGGGCATGGTTTCCAGATAGGGCGATAGGCGAAATCCCGTCGCTCCCACGGTTCACTCATTTGTCTACTTGTGACTTCTTTTGTGAAGATACCTCAAATCATGTCTATTCTCACAAACCCCGAATCTTAGCCGATCTGAAGGGAGAAATCAATTAGAAAGTGGTATCAATTGATCGTGAGATGTTGGAACGCGTATACACCGAGTTTCAGCAAAGTATTGAAAACTGTACCCAAAAATGTGGACACCACGTGTATGACGTTACCTTTCATTAATAATATGTACACTCCCGTTCACGGAAATTCGGACAACTGATAACAAATTACAAAATAAGCTTTAAAACTGTCGAATATTTATAAATAATAAATTATTTTATATAAACTCTTTATTTATAGTGGCTATAATAAAAATAAACGCACTAATAAAAATAATTTTATATTTATTGTACCCTAATGATTATTTATTATATAATGCTATTGTAATAGTAATTCCAGGTACTACGGTGTCAAGCGTATAATCGTCTTAAAAGGGCTGTTTCACCCAGTTGTTTATAGAAAAGAAATGTGTCATAAACTTAAGAAATTTACCTGCTTAGAGATCGGGCGTAGATTTTGTCAATACAGGGATTTAGTTCTGTATGAAT
>JAHWXV010016057.1:0-19432 GCA_024586415.1 Phrixothrix hirtus | reverse complement strand
TTTATAGAATATGACAATGTGTTAAATTTTTGCCGAATATAAGGATATAAAGTGTTATTCTTTTCTTTTCAGAATAAATATTATTTTATTTTACATTTTTTTTTGTTTTTGCAATTATATTTTGCATTATTTTGTAGAAAATGGTTGTTTCAACCTGCCCCCTACATAAATAACTTTTGTTTAAATCTACCCCATGGTATGGGGTAGGATGAAACAAAAAATTTCTCCAAAGAATTTGTCTTGTCCTTGTAACTATTTAACTTTAGTAAAATTTTAATATGCAGAATTGTACATAAAAGTCCAACTACGAGTTCATAATTTTTTAGAATTTCTAATTTGAAAATTTGACCTTCAGCAGCAAAAAATATATTTTTTGTTTCAACCTGCCCCACATTTTCCACTTTTGTTTAAAATAATTAAGTAAAGTTTAGAGCCTGAAAACTCCCAAGGCCGCAAGTTGAAAACTCCACGAAATGAGGCCGCAAAAAGAAAAATACGAGTATACTAACAATATAATAGTTTAAATCTAAAGGAGAAATTAATTTAAATAGGAAACACGAACTAGCTTAAATATATATTTATAACAGTGCGCATACAGTATTTTATATTTTATATGAGAGCTTGATTTTTAACAGAAATAAATTAGCAACGATTAAGCTACACCATGTAGATAGATTTCATACACACTTTTATTTTTAATTTCAAGAATATCCTATTATATGTGTGCTCAAGTTTTTGTTAATTTTTAACATTCTGCATTGTGTAAATACATTAAATCTTAATTAGTTGGTTAATTCTTGAATGTGTGATTTAATGTTCCAAATCGATACAATATCGTTAAAGAAATGTTAAAGTATAAATATCATGAATGGCATGTGTTTTCTCAGTAAAATTCCCCGTAACAAACAATTGCGCAATGAGAATTGCCGTTTTTCGAGTTGGTTAACCTTAGAAGAGTTCGCATGCATTCTAGTTAGGTACTCGCGTGTCACATTCTCGGCTCGTGTCGTTACCACCGCGTTCAGGTTAATTAAATCTATGTGTCAATAAGGTATCCAGTTTTCTTCAGAATATTCAATATTGGGCTTGATGCACCTTTACTGGAGGCCTTCTACAAAGGTGTAAAGTCTTATTCTACCATACATTAGATTTATCTGTACAATCTGCATTAACTTATCGTTAGATGAACTAAAATTAACGTACCGTTCCCATCAGTAAAGTAAGTGATTTTCTCTTGCTATAACATTGCCAGGTTATGTTTATTTAAAATTGGATCACACCCTTAAACTATTTCGATTGCTTAGTTGTACGGAACTTTTGCTATCAGTTTTGTTAATGGTGAGATTTTCTTTTACAACTGCTATGTAGATATTTGCTAAGTCATGTAATTATAAATTTGTAAATAATAATTAGAAATCACAAGATCCTCGGTTAGTTTAGACTATACTAATTAGTCGACCGTAAAAATACACTATGTAATGTGATAATTATTTTAATTCATTATACCGACTATTCTTTTAAAGGACTATTTTATTAAAATAACCATGCATGATATCGTAGTTCTAAATTATTCTTTTATTTTAGTTAAATTTTAGCATAAAAAGTTAAATAACAAATTACAATTTGGAAAACGAGACGATTTTTATAACCAGTGGCGTGCTGATATCGTCTCATCACTGTAACTATCGCATTTCGAAATAAGGTCTCCATTTCTTATTTCAGTATTATAAATGGAGCAACGACCATTACTCGATCTATTTTACTCTATGGCGTTTTCGAACTTATGTTATTATTATTAGAAGTATTACCACCTACGCACCCTAAACAGGGTATAACACCAATTTTACCCGTTACAATTTATCGTAAATTTATCATAAAAAAAAGAAACACATTTTATTCCCATTGTGAGAAATCATCTATAATAGGTTTATCAAAATTAAACATTAATCCCTTTAGCACATGAAGGTACACATGTACGTCCAGATAATACTGTAGAATAATACCAGGGACGTATCCGCGTACGTGCAAATATAGTAAACAAAAACCTATTACCGTTTACAGGTGGTAACTGCAAGTGAGTTTAGTTATTTTTGTATGGTATTCTGTACCGCGATATATTCGTTTTCACTTGTCAAAAAGCGGAAATAGCCGAGCGATTAAAGCAAGCTGTAACATGCGCTGCGCCATTCATTTAGTTGTTTACTGTGAATAACCCTAACGTTCTACATCTGTAATTGTTATGATTTTCATTTGTAATATCAAAATTAGTCTAAGGCGTTGATTTGGTTTTGTGTTTACGAAGTTAGGTAATGTATTGAAATATTATGTAACTGTTTTTATTAAAATTCTGTAATTATTGAAACTGATTTGATGTAATTTTAGAAAAAGTTTGTTAGGTCCGGACAGCGATTATATACAAATTTCTGAAGAAGTTGACGACAGCTTAGAATCAAGTGATAACGAAAGCAAGCACTATAGTTGTGAACCTTTTTCGCCAGGTATGTGGAAATTTATTTCTGATCCGTTTTTCGATTTTCGTTCAAGACCTTTGCCTAAACTAAAGAACGATTTTTATCTTTTACATTCTGCTTTTTCAAATGAATATTTGACACCAGGACAGTGCTTTAAAACATTCACTTCGTAAAAAATGGTGTCCTGTTTATGTTACTGCATAAATAAGCGTGCCAATTTGTGTTTTCAAAATTCAGAACAGAGTATGTGGGTTGATATGGAAACCAGTGGTTCAACAAGAACCTTATGTGTTATTTCCACAGGTTATTTTAACGGTAGTAACTCATCTTCCAGAAATCCTTAGGCACTGGTCGCAAAGCATTTTGGCTAGAGGACCACCTGTTTTCTGCAAATAAGTAATGAGCAAAAATAGATTTATTTCCATATTGAAATTTTTGCAGTTTTTACCTCCTGAATTGATTGTAAAGCAGCGCCCTCTAACTTGATTAGAGCCTTTTATGGGAATGCTCAGAGAGACATGTATGAATGTTTTGAATTCAGGAGAAGATTTTGCAATTGATGAAGCGCTCGTACTATGGTAAGGTCGGCTGATGTTTCGAGTGTACATCAAAAGCAAGCGATCTAGGTTTGAAATAAAACTGTACTGCCTCTGTCGAAGTAAATCTGTGGCAAGAGGATACACGTGGAAATTTTATGTAGACATTTGCAAAGATAGATATGATACATCAGAGTACTCAGATTCAAAAAACCTTTCAGTATCCGAAAAAGTCTGGTATTTAGGGCCCGAAACTTGCTGCACTACGGAAGACATATCATAATTGATAATTGGTGTATTCTTGTAAGATTGGCCGATTTTTTTTGAAACATGATACACTGTAATGGAAACAATTCGCCAAAACAGAGGAGTTCCGAAAGAGCTAATGGATTCACCCGTACAAAAACATCAATCAGCATTTATTAGGAAGTGTGAAATGCTTCTTGTCAGGTACGTAGACACAAAATCACTTTGTGTCCTTACAACTAAATATACCGCAGGGTTCGTAGAAAAGAAGACATGGCTTCCTGATGGAAGGCAAGAACACTTTAAAAAGCCTTGTTATACAGAAAAATTCACCCAACTAATGGGAGGGGTTGATGTTTGCGACTAGGACATGGAACCATATGATTGTTGTAGAAAAACAAGAAGATGGTTCAAAAAAATTGGTCTTCACCATGCACAAAGGATATTGCTAAACCCTAGAGTTTTGTTCGAAATCAACAAAAGAAACAAAACTGCATTTTTAGATTTTACTCTTCAGTACTATGATGAAATTTTGGGAAAGAATTCAATTCAATATGGAGCACTAAATTTTCATTAATTTCATACTACTGAAAGTGTTGGTAACCTTGAACATTATTTTATACCAATTCTACCAGCAGAGAAGAAGAAACGCCCACAGAAGAAATGCGTTGTATGTAGGGAAAATGAAATACGTACAGATGTGAGGAAGATATGCACTGGGTGCCCAGGAAATTCCGTACATACTTTCTACAAGTATGATCTATGAACTTGACTTGCAAGCTTTTTGCTTATTCCTTCCATATACTAATTTTATCCTTACGAATAACCTTCTTGAATCTCATAATGTTCAGAAAGCGAAAAGTCGGGCGATCTTTGGAAGTTAGGTACTAGCTACAAAACTAAGGGAAAGCTAGCTAAAAACCAATTAACTGCTTACCACTAGAGTTGTGGAAGTCCGTATTCAAATAGAATCTAATAAAGTACAAATAATTTAGTGAAACATTTTCAGTGAATTAAACAAATTCTAAAACCGTACAGCAAATAGATGTAAGTACATTAACCGTGCACGTTTGGACACCATTTGAAGAACGAAAGCAACAGCTGCTGGTTTTTGGACAAAGCAGCATTTTCAATGCCGCACAAAACAAATGCGTTTTCGTAACAAGAAGTCTAATACGCAAACTTAAATTTGCAATGCATGAAACTGAAGCCTCGTAACATTAGAATTCTTCCATTAAAGTCAAAAGATTTAAGGGAAATAAAATAAAACCCGTAAAATTATAAAGAATATAAATACGGATATCAAAGCAATTTAATACATTAAAATGAAAATATTCGCTAATGTTTCCTAGAAATGCACGAAAATGCTTGCTTGTAAGTGAGATAAGTTAACAATGAAAATAAACGGTTACCTTCAACGATCTAATTCATAGCAATTGAAAACCTATTAAATCTGCGTAGAAAGATAGAAAATAAGTAAATAAATTTCTGGTTGCATTTAAGACGTAATAATTGTGCACACATTGTTATGGTAGGAAGCTGAGCATGTCTGTTTGCAAGTTTGATGGTAAACGTGCAGCATCATTAATGTTCGGTTTGAGATAGACGTGAATAGCAACAATTTTTCGCAATATCATGGTACAATAATATGCGAACATCAAGGTAATATGCAAATTGGGAGAATAGCTTCATATTCGCTATCCGTCCTCTAGCAAGTTTCCATTAATACTGCGTTAAAGGTTTACGATTTATTTTGGAAGTTTTACGATGGACAAGAGACGTTGGGGGATAACCGACATAGCAGGAGGCCGTCGGCATCGAAAATAGGAAGTTAATGAAAAATTGCCATAATTGATGCGATCTGATTGAAGAATGACGATTGCAATATTGGGTCTACAAAGTTGTATCTTGTACAGATTCTTTGTCAGTGTGAATTTTGAGCTGACTAAGATAAGGTGGAATGTCGCATGCTTGTTGCTGGTGATCTGTTTTTGAGAAAACGCACAAGGCTCAGTGTTTCACAAAAAGATCGTTACTGATGATGAGTCATGAGTGCTCACCTACGACTCAAATACGAGGCTGCAGTAATCAGAAGTACCTACAGCGTCGATGGTTAGGCGTTACACGTGTTCGTACTACCTTGACAGACTACATGCAAATTATTCATAATTTGCGTTATGTAGCTCGGAGAAAGTGGCGCGACAAGCGGCAGGCACAACGAACTAATTTAAATCATTATACTTTTGAAACTGTAGCGAAGCAGTTTTATTTGACGACCAATAATTGTTAATAAATACATCAACCAATTTAATATCTGCTGTTCTGAATCTGATTTGTATTATTAAAGGTGCAAGCCAAAATTAGACTAAAATTTATATTTAAAGAAAACCTTTAATGGATCCTATAAAAAACTAAATGTTTTCGTTTATTTCTCCACAGAATCTCCGTAAACCTTGAGACATTTATCCAACCGTGACACTCGTTTAAACATCACTTAAACATCACGATACTTCTGCTTGTCAGGTTATTTGAAGTAGTTCACAACGGTACATAGTTATTCCTCCTTATCCGCAAAGCGTTTCCCCGCCTATAATTCCTTCGAAGGACTACATGAATGAAAATATGAGTGATCTAAATCTGAAATATACGGAGGATGTTGTAGGAGGTCCCAGTTCCGCTATGGCGATCAGTGTTTGGTCTTGCGCCATCGTGTAAAAGTATAACTTCTTCGCGTAATTGTTCCAACCTTCCCTTTTAATGACTTGCCACAAAATCTAGCTCAGTAGAAAAGCGGTAGGGTAGGAGGGGTATGGTGTAGCTAATGGTGGTAAAAAGTTGTTGATAAAAATACTCTTCTCGGTGTGTACCATCTGGTTCGAATTAAGTTGAAGTTTTCTTATGATAGGAATAAGTAAAGTAAAGTATGAGTAGGGCGCCAGTCGTTCCCTTTAATAGTAGCATGTAACACCTGAACGACAAGATGTTGACTTAAGATAAACCTATTTGTAGTAGTTGCTCAGCATTCGGAATTGTAGACCTAAGAAATCCTAAAGAAAAGTAAATCAGGCAAAGGAAAGTTATGTAAAATCACAAGAAGTCAGATCAATAAATAAACAGGTATTGATTCAAACACCTAGAACGTTCACAAATCGCATAATATCATATAAACAAAAGAGTAACATAAGTAATAACAGTACATTTATGTCCTTGTTAGGGACGCGTTGACAATCAAAAAGGATAAATGAATTGCTTTTTATAGTTCAAAGCTAACCTAGAATTATATGACAAGTCCTTGTATCTAACAGATACTGTACAACGTTATTCCAAACTTAAATAATTTAATTACACAGAACAAAACGTTGAATCAAATGAAACGAAAACGCACAAATATTTTAACAAGAAAAATATTGAGACTTAAAATCTTTAATTATTTACTTAATGACCGTTGAGAATAATAGCGTCAATTAGTTACAGGTAAAATTTTAACAAACCAAAATAGTAAGTGAATGAACGCAGATTTAAATATTAAAAAAAACACACGGTAACTAATTACGCAATATAGTTTCTGAAAAAACCAACTATAGTAAAGCACATTAAATTAATACAACAAGTGATAAAGGCTGGCATTTCATATCTTTTCTCTAGAGAAATATACATATGCCGCTCGAAGGTATCTATTGCACCCTGGATATAATGAACGAATTTAATACAAATATTTCTTTAGTCTGATAAGCAACGTAGTTTTTTTCTATCTTGGAGTCAGAATTAATTACGGATAGTAAAACAAAGGTGATGCAATTATTTTCAATACGAACATGTTTAAATTAAAAGACAGCAAGTAACTTTAAATACATAATGTGAAGTTTATATTCAATTTGGAAACTAAAAGAATTAGGCATATTCATTGCTCTTGCTATAACGAATGACACATATGCGCCGCCAGGATTTGAAAGTATCGAGCAAGTCGAAAACATCGTACAAATGATGTCCAAGAAATGATTAAATTAAGATTTAAGTACGACCTTAGATAATCCATACGCCAACACAGCATCTCTTATGTCCATCACGAATTAACGCCCCATCAGCAAGTACATCTCCGATTCAGCATTTAATTATTTAAGATAGTTCATAGCAACTTAGCGGACAGAATCGGAGGAATAAATCCCTACCGGTCAAACTAAGAAAAAATAGACCCAAACGAATTAATTTACTAAATAGAAAAAGTCTAATTAGTCCTTACCGTTGTACCAAAACGAACAACGCCTTTTTTAAAATACAGCAACAAAGAATAATGTACTACTCACATAATACGTTCGTATGTAAGCAAGGTAAAAGCACAAGTGTTCCTTTTCAAGGCAAACTACGACCGAAGAATTAACAAAATAATGTAAGATAAGGCATCGTATATAACCAAATCGGAATTTTAAAATGAATTTAATATTTACAAACTTCGTCACCAGACAGCGACACTCACTGGACAAGTAAATTATGTATCACGGACCTTCTTAATTATTAACAATAATTAGAAACAATCTTCATTACTGAAATACAAATACACGTAAAAGAATTACTTATTAAGTTAAATATATTTAAACATACACTGAAACGAATTTTTAACTTTTAAATATCCCCATTCTATATATATTCAACTCAATATGTACAGGGCGAACTCAAACGAATACACAAAAATTACAAACGAATACCTACAAGTCAAGGTGAGATTGTGACAGACTGGATGCAATTCCTGGGAAGTTTCGCAGTATCTGTTTCTGTTAATGGTCGTTAGCGGTTCAAGTAATTCACACAACAATAGAACTTCACTATTCCAGACCACCGTGTCCATAATTTTTCAGGTAGATGGTGGAGTTTTAAATTATTTGTGAACCGTGGTAGCTTGACGTTTCCATTTTATGGACTGCCGTTTTGTCTCTGAGGTAAACTCATAAACCTATTATTCACCTTTGGTAATGATGCTTTCAATGAAAGAATTCCCTTCTTGTTGCTATCGGATGAGATTTTGAAGCGAAGCACTCATTCGATAGTTTGTTTGTTCATCGGTGAATATTTCCGGCACCCAGAAAGCCACGACTTTGCCGACGTTTATATCGCATATAGTTTCATGGACACAACTGTCAGGAGTGAAAGATGTTTCAGCAATTTTATGAACGTTAATGCGACTACCTTATCTAATCATGTTCATCAATTGTGCAGTTTTTATCCATGTCAGGTCGTTAGTCTACCTGTTTTCTGCTCCAAATCATCAGTTGGCTAAAGTTGTCCATCTTAAAATTTTTTGGATCAAACACTAATTTCTTTTTGGCTTAAAACTGCTGTTTGTCAAGTTTCTTGAAGTAGTTCATAACTGTGTTTTGCACCTCCTCTTAATCTGCAACGCGTTTCCTCCTTCAAAGGACCGAGAAAATGAAAATCTGGGGGGGCTAAATTTGAAATATATGGACGATGGCATGTTAACCACAGTTTGGTTGCATTTGACGCTTGGCGTCTTGCGCCATTGGGAAAAAATTTAACTTCTTCACGTAATCGTCTCGCTACCTACCTTCTAATGGTTGGTTGGACTTTCTGTAGAGTTTGATGCTATCTGTTGCTAATAATGATTGTGCGCGTTTGAAGGAATTCACACAGCAGTTGGCCTATACTACCTCGGAAGACGGTGGTCATGGTTTCTCTGGGGAAACTGAATTTTCCATATCGTGGACTGATAAACCCATGTTTTAATTCCCATAATGATGCCTTCAATGAAATAATTCCCTTGCTGGTTAGTAATGGGTGAGAATTTTGAAGTGAAGCACCCATTAGGTTGGTTGTTTCATCGGGGAACATTTTCTACACTCAGAGAGTTGAAACTATGCTGAAGCTTTGGTCGCATATAATTTTATGAACACAGATCTTAGATATACCAATATTTTTAGAATGTCACGAATTATAATACCACAGTCTTCCATAATCACGTATTTGACAATTGTGCAGCTTCTTTTTTTTTTCAGATCCTCATTAAGCTCTGATCGTGCATTTTTAGATTTTTTGCATCAAACACTGACTTGTTTTCGGCTTAAAACGTTCGGTACATAAACGTTCTGAAATTTGCGATGAATTTCGCTATGATTAACTCCTTCGGCTTGCAAAAATCTAGTAACTCCAGGCAATCCAAACTTTGAATTCTGTGCGATTACACAAGCCACGTTTGTTTCCTTCTCGGAAGATAAATTAAGTGAATCGAACAATCCTCCAGGTTGTACTACTACACACATGAACGTGTCTATTCATGCATATGACGCCAATATTGCGCATGCACAGTTTGTATACCAGCCAGTTTTATTTTTAAAATCGGACTTCCCTCTGAAATGAAAATTGTAATTAACACCATATTCTAATTACTAGTCGAAGAATTAATGCAGTTCAATCATAGAATTAGAAATAACCGAATTAATTTAAATGATTGTTAAAGATTTGATAAATTAAATGTACAAAATACGCAATTTTAAGCATTAATAGCTTAAAAGAATTAGGAATTAAGTAAATTAAATATTTACTAATAATTTGTTTAATTATTGATAATAAACAAATAAGTTATTGTAAAGGGGTTGGTTCACAAAATGAATGTAAATAAAAATCATAAATATTTCCCTACAAAGATATAAATAGGTAAAGAGGTCAATGATTTGTCAGCTGTGAAATTTCAAACATAAAATAATACAAATTTAATGTATGTGGAGACCCCTAGCGATACAAATGACGTAATATTTAATTAGAAATAGGGTATTGTAAAATTATAGAAAACTGTAAAGTTATAGAAAACTTTTGTAAAGACTAGTGGTAATTAGAAAATGTCACTGCATATTAAATTAAAAATGCCGTGTGAAGCTTCGCAGAATCAGATTAGATTCACTTTAATTTAGATTAGAAGGAACTATATAAAGGGAAAGTAACACTGCAAAAGTAGATGCTCCATGCATCTCCTACATAACATGTATCTTGTACCATTTTATACCATAAGACTATTTCTACGTTTAGATTATTTCTCCTCATATTTTCGGACTATGTCGAAGTATGACTCGTTAACGTAGCTTCGGTAATGTTTACGGGCTTTTCAAGGTATTATAAAACGAAATACGAATCCTAGTAGTAACGTTAATGGACCACTTAATTGGTTTTGTTTCCTAGTTCGCCGTCGAAAGTGAACAGGTTTCACGAATGTGAAACGTGTGCACACAGTTATTATGAGGTCGTCTAGCAGGACTATTTCTTGGTAATATTGCGGTAATCGCCTCGCAGATACAAAGCCGCTTCTCTGATTGGGCCCCAAATATACAACAAAACAATTTACACGTTACACGTATGAGCTATCACCGTAGCCATATTGCATATTAGAGCACAGTAATGATACGTAGAATTTCAGCTCATTGCATACATTCACGAAAGATTTGAACTAATAAATAGAGTATTTACGATTTAAAACAAATCGAAAAGTTATTTTACGTTGTAAAATAAATTGCCCAAATAACAAGTAAAACACGTACAATTTCATTAGAAGTAAATAAAACTTTATAAATACAAAGTACATGATTCTTTAAGTGAATAAATCTGCGAAACAGGTTTTATAAATATACAGCGTGATCCAAAATTAAAGCTTATATATGAATTAATAATTAAGAGCCCAGAATCAATGCTCCTAAATCTCCGACTGAGGAATCCGATGAAGCCGAACGTCTACAAAAGGTAGTCGTTAAGATAAATACAGTGCATTCAAAACAACTAAAGCTTCGATCGCAAATAATGTCAGAGTCGTCACACCTCGTATATTAAAAAATCATCAAAATACCAATAGCTGTTCATTTAACTACGATCCTAGAATGAATATTTAAAAGTTATTACAATGCATCATCTAGCTGTTAATTGATAATAAAGATATATTCTTCCATATCAGACAAACCTACGGGCGGTTTTTGTGTGTAAATTTGAATTCCCATGAAGTAGGATCGAAAGATTCAGATTTCGCTGACGGTGATTTGTTTTTAATGTAATCAAGCTCCAATTTACCTGTTTACCATTTTAAAACGTGAACTATCTTCAGGTAACTACATTATGACTTCAGAAAACGTTAAGATATTACAATGCAAGCTTCACTTCCCAAAAGTTTTGTGATTATCTTCATGTTCATTTTACGCTGAGGCTTCATTACTTTGTCGCTATTATCTGTCTTTGTGCAATGCCTAGCAGTGAAAAAACTGTCTTTTGTGTTCCCAAAACTTGAGTGTACAAAGGATTAACTTTTAAAAGTAACGGGTGTGCAAAGATAGCTTCAGGAATGTGTTGGTCAAAATACTTTTATACTAAGTATTGGAAGAAAATAATCTGAACTAATAAAATATTTAAAGAAGAAGGTAACCATGGAGAAAATAACGTAATTAGCAATGAAAGATGTGCTAAAAATAATTTAGTTAGGTCTATCAGTTAGTTTAAAATATCACACAAATGGCAACTTATTTTACGAACACGCTCTATATTAAATTGTTAGACTCGAAAAGCCAGGCCGTAAATCATGTAAGTCCTTCTACGAGTACAGAGAAATGCCGTTTTTGATACTGAATCAGCTCGTTGTTCCGGCAGTCACAGTGAAGCGTGGGGGTTTTACAGTATTTATTCGTAAGAACTGAGCTAAAAATTCAGGACAGCTTTCGAGAGTCAAAATTGGGTAAAAGTCGTTATTTTGGGTGCCACCTTATCTGTTTGTCGATACGAGAGTTTTAATTACTAGAGACTAAATGATAAGGAATTTAATTCCAACCATAAATGCGATGTTTGTATTCAGGAATTCTTACAAGTTACTTGGCTCCTCGTACGCCACTGGAGAAGCCCTCCTAAAATCTTACTGTTAAACTTACAATGTGGGAGTGTCCTTTAAGTATTTAAATCTATTATTTCCCTGTAAGAAAGTTACTGTTAATCCTAATTTCTAAGATTATGACAAATTTTGAAATAATAAAAGCATCTAGTTTTGACTAAACGGTTATAATAAAATAATATAACTTATACAGGAAATTAGAGCACATTAGTTGAACAATTAATTACTAACTAACAAAACGATACTAGAAAAAAAGAAGAAGAAGGGATCCCCGATTTACTTATTTAAAATCTACCTAAACTATTAAGAAAGTGTTGACCTGTTAAATTAAAGGTGGTCCGGAATTGAAATACTTAACTATACTAAATGTCTGTCTCTGCTTTAAATTTGATAGAATTCAAATAATAAAACGACAAAATGTCTAACTGAGACTGAGACTTCCTCAACGAGTGGTGATTACGTTACCAAACAAACGTTGGGGTTGAGAGTCGGATTCATCTCAGTGAAACTTGCTGGTTTATTAAGTGGAAAAAGGCTTTAATAACAGAGAAATGGCCACTTACTTGTGATTGCTTGTGATTCGTAACTTTAGTAGCGGGATCCAATGCTGCCATAGTTTCTGATTGAAACGTACTTGGATTACCTTCCAAACATACTATGAACCCCTCGCCCAATATGAACGAGGACTATGAAATTTGACCCAAATCTTATTTGATTCGCATGGAGCGGCAATTTTCCTAATTTGCTACGATTCAGACAGTCGGTAGGTGATATGGTTCACTAGTTCGTATTGTTGAATACGGAAATGGCAATGCCTAACGCTAATGTTATGCCTCACTAATACGTGTTGCTCGTGAGAGCTCTGGTCTCAATTAACTAATGTTGTATTCCTTTACCTTGAAATTCCCGGGAAAAGGGGGGTTTGATGGTTGCCATTTATTTGTAGAAACGAACATGGTTTTATGAGAAGCTGAAGTTTTAAATTGTTTTTACACTCGTAAACCAGAGGTTTTCAAAAGTTTATTATTATAAACAAAATCAGTAATAACCTGTAAAATCCTTATTTATAAATTTTGATACCAAATAAATACTGGTATTTTACACATTTGTTTATGAAATTGATTTCCTTATATATAGGGTGTTCCCAAATTAAAGATAGATGTTGTAGGAATTTTATACGCGCTCACAACATTTGAGCATACGAATATCCACATGAATTTATTCAGTGCACTGTACTATGCGGAATAATTGAAAATGATCGGCTTACCCTTTATTTGCTATGTACTACTTTAAATTGTGTAATTTATACAAACTTCTGGAACTTTTAGAATTATCCCATGTTCAAATCGACTTAAGTCAATTAACTTACAATTAAATTAATTTAAAATTAAAATGTTTTTAACATGAAAAACACAAGCTAAAAATCTAAAGGTCATGATTCACTTGCGTTTTTCAAGATTCATAGCAACATGCAGTATTTAGATAAGATTAAACCCTTATACGTCCTGTGTAGAACAAAAAGGATTACGTCTCTAAAAAGTGAAACTTGCCGAGATTCATAGAAATAACAGAAATTACGAGGCAAAAATTTAAAATACGTATAGATGATTGGCCAACTTCAGAGAATGTAGTAGAAGTCCCTATTATATGAAAAGCTGTTAACAAGGCCTACAGAGCTAAAAACGGGGCATGTTCCTGAAAAATAGTCGAACGGTTATTTGCTTCAAGTCATGTTAATTACATGAGCTAGTGCAATATATTAAGTGATCCAGCATATCTAATTAAACAAGGCTAAAGGTAACATTTGACTATAAGGTTCTGCCCAATAACGAAAATAGTAACAAATACATATTACAAATTATCAAAAAAGATTCGCAGCTTTCGCATCCAAAAGTTGATCTAAGATCGCTGAAAATACAAATTTAATAAGTAAATATCCGAGGAAGATTTAATTCCAAATAGGAATTACACAAAAACCGATAGCTATTAAATCATCAAAATCTCGAAGAAAATCAAACTACGATCAATATAAATTTTAAAAAGAAAAACTTTGTAGCTACAGTTAAAAAAGGAATAAATAGAGCAAGAAAAATATCAGGGCTAACTGTAATTTGCACAAAGACAAGAAAAATAACTAATTGTAGGTAGTCAAAGAATTGCTTATTAAATAAATTGTGAGTTCGGGTTGCGGTGAAATTCACATATACGTAGTTCGCTGTAATAAACATTAAGAAAACTCAAAAAAACATATAATTCAATTTACTGATTTCATAAAGCAGCTTTAAACAATGATATTATTTTTGTATAAAATGCTAGGTAATTAATGTAAGACGTTGGTAGCTGACAATGCAAATATGTTTGTATTTAAGTCGACAAAATTAAACTATCACTACTTTAAATAATAATAAATAACAATAACGGTGAAACCTGAAAATTAAGAATGATGGGATCAGTTTAAATGTTAATCGATAATTAAAGGCAAATAGTAATTAAATCCAGGTATTCTACAAGTACATGCATATACTAAGAAATACAACTAATAGGTTTATTATGAAATTTAAAATAATGCATCAACTCTATCAGATGCCTTTTTGCGATAACCTCGGATATTGCAAAATCGTGTTTTCTTACATGATTATTATAATAATTGCATTAAAGGTCAAGTTAAATTTAGGAAAATAATTCTTAAATAGTTGTATCAAAATAAAATAAGTCATATGTATATAATGAAGAAGTGATAAATAATTCAAACTCGAACCTTGCAGCTGTTACTAAGGACGCAACAAACGGTCATTGTGCAGGAAGATCTGATGGATGTTTGATAACGAAACAGTATTTATAATGATGTCAAATAAATTAGGGATGAATTTCGCTTTAAACTTGCTTTCTAGATTTTAGCGCTTCTCTAAGAAACATCCCATAATGAGTTTAAATGTAGAATTTAAAAACGTGAGTTCCAAATATAAATTACCATGTATATGTATTTACATTTAATAAAAAAAAACCACTAGAAAAATAATAGCGTTAATGACATATAATGTAATTAATAATAAGGTTACCTTAGGGTTTTTTTAAACCAAAACTTTTCTACGTCTTCATTATTGCGAGTTGTAAAAGCAAAAGGACCTGCATGGTGTCCAATGTGTCGAGCGATAAGAAGTTTTTATCAAAAACCAGTTTATTTAAAAGTAAATTTAATCTTTAATGGACAGAATGCAATTCCACCACAGCAAATTTGAATATATTTAACATTATGAAATACATAAACTGAACGAATTAATAATTGATTATTAAATCGTTACAACTTTTAACTCCTTTGATTTCATACAATTTTAAACTCATTCGTATCTTAATTACATGTGACCTTGATTAAACGTGATGTGCTTAGTTTGCGAGTATTATTATGAACGAAGTTTTGTTGAATAGAAATTACTTTGTTAACAAACGAAAAAAATTTAAACTTGATCTACATCTGGGCATCTTTAGTAAATAAATGTTCGAATAAGTGCTAAAATTATCGTAGTATTAGTAATTTACTTTATATATTTTATACCTTTGAAATTTAATTGTGTACCTATGAACTGTTTTTGTTTAAATGCTTGTTTTACAATATAAGTATTAAACCAAGTTTGATATTTTTTATTAAATATAGGGTCATGATAATTCTACTTATGACAAATTTAACTGATAAAATAGAGCTTACGATGTAATAATAGGTAAGTCCATAAATAACAAGAAGTAATTGTTCTTATTTGGGTGAAATTGATAAGGAATAAGTAAATTATTAATTTCACAACCCTGAACTAGGGTATGTAACGAACGCCCATTGAAAATAAGGTAATAAATATATTTTGTGGACAATGGTGCACCAGCCTATTTCGGCCATTTCTCGTCCTCTCGTTTTTTTAATATAATAGTAAATTTAAGCCGTATCATACGAACTTTGATAGTATGTTTGAACGGGTTCGACAATCCTTGAAAAAGTATGCTGGAATATGTATGCAATATGTGATTTGATTGACCAGATAAGTATTCGTTTACGTATTTTAAAAATTAATTTTAAAATCTTGAAATTCACATAAGATGACAATGATCAATTTTTGGACGGCCTTATCTACTTAATAGTGTTGAAGTTGTTGGTTTGATTTTGGGACACCCCTCATATTGTAATTTCATCACATTCCATTATTTTTGTAAGAGTTAATTAATTTATACATGTAAGTTAAATGTTATAAAGATCATAAATGTAAAATGAACAAAATGCATAAGAGATACAAATAACTTTAGTAATGGTGTCTTTGCCCGCAGCTCAAAACCAGTCGCTGTGGCTATTAAAATGATAATAAAGGTGATAAACTTTTTATAATCTCTAACGATCTTACTTATGCTGTTTTATTATAATTAAAAACGGCATTATGCAGAAAAGTTTTGGGGATTTTATAATGCGGGGACTTCAGTTATTACGGGCTTGCAACGCATTTTATGCTAACGAGAAACGACGCTATATTAAATTATGAAAGTAGCAGAAAACCGTTCTATTATAAAAGGTTGTTGTTGAAGCTCTTGCAATTAAAAAGGGGAATTACTCGTCATTGAGCTGTAAACTAAAACTGAGTTTGTATCAGTCACGTCTTTATAGATCGTAAAATTTGTAAGCATATATTTCTGGTCGAGAATATAGGAAACGTAGTTAACCAAGAATGCAATCTCCAATGATCATTTGAAAAGTTTCGGTTTCAAGAATTCGTACAATTTAAAAGACTTGAGCACGTAGATTATTTATTTGTTAAACTCTTTCCAAAGTTATTGGATTTCGAAAACTTCGGCAATTCTTTCATAGAATAAAAACTTCGCAACTTCTAATGACACAGTCAGATGAAGAAAGAAATTTGAGCGTTTGCTCGAGTCCACATTTTCGGTCACAGCTTGAGCAATTGTAAAATTGATAAATGCGAGGTCGTAACTTTAATTTTATACTGAACAGTTAAGCGACGTAAAATCTCAACGTTTGTCCCACCCTGATAGTAAAAATTTATTTAACAAAAACAAATATACAATTTTCAATAAAATGCGCTTATATTATTTACATTGGCTTTTAGCTGTGCAAGTTAGTTGGACACAGTTTGTTACCGAGCGCGCGGTTGTTTTTGTACATCACCAATGAGAAAGTGTTTTGATTACATTTGATGTTATTCTTGGAGCCGAATCTGAGTTAAAAAGCTTTGTACCCGGTAATATATATTACCATATAAAAGTAGGTGCTGCTGTTAGTTCAGGTTTGAAATAATTTACAATTATCGCTTAAAACTATTGAAATAAACAAGGAAATTATTATTGTTGTCGGTTTACTGTTCATTAGGTATAATTAAACCACAAGCTTGTGCTGAATCGATATAACTCCATCAGTTACATAGCACGGCGATCTTCTTTAGAAAATAAACACAAATATGTTTAAATCTAATAGAGAAAAAAATCTAGAGCAGCTAATAAAAGGATTAAGGACTACAATCGTAAAATGTGGGCTAAGGAATCTTCTTTGTGAAATATAAACGAGGGCTCAGAATTGTACCCCTACAACACCAAGATATCTAAATAGTAACCGCGCCTCGACCTCTAGAAATTTCCATGCTAAAGTATGTTACAATATCAATTAATTGTCAACATCAGTTAAACGTACGTTTTGTTGATTAATCGACTTATTTCAATTAAAACATATATATTTTTAGCTTGATTAAGTGGTACAAAATTATCTTTTACATTTGTGTGCACCTTTAAGGGTTGCAGGTAACTACCTAACTAACAATAATGTTTCAACCTTGCTTACAATAACAGTTTTACAACAATAGTATGAGTAAGAGCCAGGTACAGTAATAACAAGTTGCTGGAATTCTTAACATACTGCCCCCTTGAAACACTGTGGGTTTTAATATAAAGAGATTGACCCTTTACCTTTACAAGTTTAAACTTATTGCCCTAACAGTTATTCATAAAGTTCCACTTTAACACAATTTTATTTTATTTTTAAAAAATAGTTTTTATTATTTGAAGCTTGGCACATACTTATCACTTCACTGTTCACTAATTGGTAGTACAGCTAGTTTTTAAATTGCTCTTTTGATTGTTCCACTAGCAGTTTTAACAGTTGATACACGAACTATCCCGTCTCTCCCTGGATGGACTTCTACGACTCGGCCGAGTTTCCAACACAACGGCGGTAAGTTATCTTCCTTGACTATCACCCGGGTTCCTGGGTTTAGGTTTTCTTCCACGTTGCGGTGGCCTTTGGGTCGTGACTGTAACCTAGTCAAGTATTCCTTTGACCATCTGGCCCAAAAATGCTGGCGTAGTTGTTTGACATGCTGCCAGCGCGATAAACGATTTATTTGGACTACTCTTATATCCGCTGGTATCGTTAGCGGTTGTCCAATTAAGAAATCCCCAGGAGTTAGTGGATTAAGGTCATTTGGACCTTGGGATAATGGAGTTAGTGTTCTAAAATTCAGACAAGCTTCTACAGAAGCAAAGAAAGTGTACATTCCCTCAAACGAAAGCTTAGCATTTCCTAAAACCCTTTTAAGATGCCCCTTTACTACCTTTATTCCACTTTCCGAAATTCCACCAAAGTTTGGGGATTTGGGTGGAATAAACTTCCACTGAATATTTTGTAAGGCTATTTGATCAATAACCTTTTTATTAAAATGTTGAGATTTAAATATATCTGCAAGTTCATTTAGTTCGCGATTTCCCCCAACGAAATTTCCAGCATTATCAGAATGCAGTTCTAACAACATGGCACGCCTAGCAGTAAATCTTTTTAAGACATTTAAATATGCTTCAGCTGATAGGTTGCAAACTAATTTTAAGTGAATAGCCTTTGTAGAAAAACATATAAATAATGCTATGTATGCCTTAATATTCTTTTGTCCCTTACCCCGACCTTCCTTTCTATAAATAGGACCAGTATAATCAACCCCAGATATTAGAAATGGACGTTGTGGTTGAAGTCTCTCTTTAGGTAAATTTCCCATTTTTAGTGTTAAAAACCGTGGATGTCTTCGGCAACATTTTAAACAATAATGAATGACGTTCTTTACTGAACTTTTACCCGAAATTATCCAATATTTTTGCCTTAACGCTGTTAACGTAGCTTCTGCACCCGCATGTAATTGCCGCTCATGCTCTTGTTTTATTAATAGGTTAGTCATATTATGCTTATTCGGTAAAATTATTTGATGTTTTTTATCGAACGATATTGATGCATTTTGTAAACGTCCACCTACCCTAATTAAACCCTTCTCGTCGATAAAAGGATCAAG
>JAHWXV010016049.1:0-14965 GCA_024586415.1 Phrixothrix hirtus | reverse complement strand
TGCGTATAGGAGAAGTAATTTATACAGGTAGGACTAAGCCCTAAATAAACAACGCATGCCTTCAATCAAATACACGTGATGTTTTTATGCAATCTTTGTAAAGTAGCAAATTTGACTTTTACTTGATATATTCGCAGATTCTTGTTAATTAAAGCAAATACTAAGGTTACGGATCCAATGATTTAACACATAAGCTTTGTTAACGCCAAACAGAACTTGTATGTTAAACAAACTCAGTAATAATTAATTTAACTTCATAAATCAATTATTATCCTTCAGATATTAAATCAGGGGTGGCTGGAGGAGCCTTCTCAGAAATTCTATTTCAGACCTTCTCACTTGAAAGTTCAGATATAGATTGATTTTAAATTCAAAATCGGCCTGAATATATACGATGTTCATGGCAAACGAAAGGCGGCCTAAAGCGCATTTTCTCTCTAAAATCCATAAAATAACTATAACTAATGCGGGAAATCAACAAAAATAGCGAGCTAATTATTTAAAGGTGCGGTAATATTAATAAAGGAAAACTTTAAATAATTAATTGGCTTGTTGTCTAAAAATAATTAATAACGGTTTTATGTGTTAACATAACAATTCTTAAATTATACTAAAACGTAGATCAACGGACAACGGATTTAAATCTGTTTTTAAAAATAAGTATTTAATTATCCCAAAGTAGGAAAAGCTTAATTTAAGTTCCGAAATTTCCATTGTATTATCGGTATTGAAATTGCAGACAGCGAAAAACTGTTATCTTTACATACAGGCATCAAAAGGTCAATGTCCTAACCATGAACTTGAATGTTTTGCCTTTTATCTATGACCCGCAGGTTATCCTGTGCTCGTTTATCCACTCGTCCTAACAAGTTGATTTTGGACTAATTATGAAGTATGACGAAAACAATTCCCATTGCGTTTTACGTCATCAACAAACCTAATTAAGAAAATAATAATATAAATATACAAGTATACCGGGTGCTGACTTAAAATATTAAAGAAAATGTTCAGAAAAGTTAAATTGTTTTAACGTGTAGCTTAAATTACACTGTGCAAAATCGCCTTTTATATGAAAAAGAAATAATTAAGGAAAACAGTAAAGGGATTTTGGCCTTAATTTTAGGAACACGTTACAGCATCTCCTACCGTGTATTTGCCTTTAACAGTTCCGTTATCTTTATTGAATAACTTGTATTATACATGTATTATTCAAATACGAACATTATGTAATACTTATAATAAAACACAATGATATAACAACTATAAGAAGTAAATATACAAATATACAAATTACTTAAATTCGTATACACAGACATTCCACGTAAATTCGCTCCCCTCCACCACATTGACCTTCACAGCCTTATTCAAAACATTATGAATTACATTACTAATGCAAAAAACAGAGCATTTATAATAAAACTGTTACACTATAATACGCATTTTCTATTAACACTTTTTTACAGGACATTCTAAATCTCTTATATAGTAGGCACTAATCTGGTAGAATCTTACTCATTTTTTTTACCTTTGTAGTAAATAAATCTATCAAATAAGGTCTTATGAGGTATTAGTAATTGAACTTTACACAGTAGATTTGTAATTTCATAAAAATGATCGTTAGAACAATAAAATGTGTGTTTTTGTTTGTGTATTAGACAAACACTTTCTAGTAAGCACTTAATAAAGGTCTACATAATACACGCGTGTCAGTGTTGGCAATATTTTTAATAGCTCTCTTTTGAAACATTAAAATTTCATTGAATTTAGTAGAACAATCTTGCGTAGTGATCAATAACTACTTGACACTATAATGACGCATTTTTACCTTTTCGTCCAATTTTTGACAATACCGTGATATCGGCAAGTCACAAGTTAAAATGAGTTTAAGATATCTGTTGGAAGTCATGTTTATAAATAATATAAATTCCAATAGCATCACGAGTACGTGAAGCGCCTTCTTTTGGTGGGTTAACTAGTACCTTTCGAATGTCTTTTCGGACTAAATTTTCAGGATTATTTACTTCAGCACATGTTATGCGAAAAACGATGTGCATAAAATGAATTGGATTTATGTTCCTTCTAATTGGAGCAGACGATTTAAATTACTGAGAAATAATTTTTTCAATAACCCATTAAAATACGTGCACAACGTTATTAGTAGATTTTTCGTTGTAAGTTATAACTTTGGCCACATTATCGATTATCAATTAACAACTCGCACGAGATCACCATCTCAAGTATAAAGGGCACCATAAAGCTAACCAAATTATATTCTCATAGGTTCTGGTTCTGACTGTGCATCTTAGAATAGGTACATGAATTAATAAGTAAATTTGTCATTGATGTCAATAAGCTACATTTTATTCTTTGTAGTTTACGTAGACAACATTTTTAAGCACGTTACACTAAACACCATATTCAAATTTTTATAATTAGAATGACTGTGGTATTTCGTTTACTAAAATTTGTAAAAAAAGCAACACTTTTTACAATATGTATTCTAAATACTTCACAGTAAGTTAAAACAAAGGCTGTCACTTCGATATAGGTTATTCTATACATTATAAGATTAACACGATATTGAACGTAAAACGAAATGCAATTACAATAATAAACACGGAAATGACAATTAGGACACTTTGGTGACGAAAAACGCCGTCATTAACAGTGTGTGAAAATAAAAACAAGTAAATACATGATGTAACACAGATTTTGGGCTGGCTAGACTCAAGCGGTTTCTACGACTAAAAATAAGAAAAACTGTTGAGCTTTTCAACTTTTTACTCAATAAGTTAACAAAAATTATGAACTGGATATTTGCAGAAGACTTCTATGACTAAAAATAAGAAAAATGGCATATATAAACATATGTCCCATAATGGCACGTTATTGAGTTATATTAGTGAATATAAAATATTAAATTATTGGTTACACGCTGCTGATGTCACATTAATTATAAATATTGATTCGCACTAAGATGTCTGAGAATAAATAAAATTGCACGTCTAAAATTCCTTAAACACAAATAAAGTAAATTAACTGTTAATGTAAATTAACTCATTGTGGTATCACTTTAGCATAGATTGTTAGGAAGACAGAAGATTCAAGTTATGCATGACCATTTCAATAGAAAGTATTTTTAAAATTTGCATAGAAAGTTTTAACAGTTCTACCGACGACATCCATAAGTTAAGTTCTAATATTAAGTTCCCGTGAATAGCAGGATTTGTGTAAATTGACGTGGGAGCCACATCTAGCAATTAACTAACAACAAAATTTAAACTCATTGCTTTAAATGGAAACTGCAAGCCACGGTATTGGATAAACAAGAAGAGGAAATGGTTACATGAATCCTTAACAACCAAAAATGACCGTCTTTCCTGCTTAACTCGAATCGATGAAGAATTGCAAGGTTACAGTGCAGTTAATCAGTAACAAAGTTAATTCAGTCCCAACATGTAGTGAAAATATAATCGTCAAACTAATTTAGAGAAGAATAAAATTATATTTAATTTGTTACACCTGGGAACGTATAGGACAAAATTCCGCTCTAAATATGGGAATCAATTTTCTATAAAAGTCATCATGTGAAATATATACAGCGTGGGAACTGAATACCATAACTCAGGTACTACAATATGAAGGTTAGTTTCAAATCAATAAATTAACCCCCAATTGGAAGTAACGTGAAACACCAAATTTTGAAAGACTTTCAATTACTTATTTTTGCAACTTGTATTATTCAAATTTAAATAAAGGTGTAAAACTCGAGTATTCATTCATAAATCCTTTTATTTAAAAATTCAGATAAGTTGAAACTTCACACCTAAAGTTAGAAAATGTATGTATTAGAATAACCTTTTGTAATGAATATCCTGTTCATTATAAATATAACATTTAGTTCATGTAAGGTGATACCATCTTAACTGTAAATTAAATACTTCTATCATTTGTTTCAATTAATCTAATTATTTCTTTTATTGCTTTCTATCATTTTGATGTTTTAATTTGTTTTGTACTATATGCAAATGACATCAATTTTGTCCATTATTTAGTAAATAAATTTTAAATCTAAATTTTGTATTTGTTCGAGAAAAATAACAAAGATTTTGTTTAACAGTAAACGAATCTAGTAAAAAGGTAGATAACCGTACTCGTTGTACGTATCATTTAATCTGCACGCCTGAGCTATCCCAAATGAAGTTAGTTGGCTGGTGACCCTAAATAAATAAATAAACAAGTAACTAGGTAGTCGCTCGATCAACTAAATATCTATAATAACCCAATAATAAGGTCGCTACTAACAAACATTTAAAGTTTTTAAACAATTATAAAGTAAGTGACTTATTCAGTGCCTGCCATGACAGTTGATTAAGTCATTTAAGTAATTAGTAGGATGCATGTGGTTCAGACAAGACGGTAGATCAGCCCAGTTCAATGTCACGGCAGACGAATCTTTAAGTGCGGTATGTCCATGATCCAACTACCGCAGCTGTGCGTTGTTGGCCGTAAAGGTACTTTTGAACATATATAGAGATTTTAATTTCATTGCTTCCTAATAGGATAACTCAAGTAGCTATAACTCATCAACGGACCACTGTGGGACATATAATTGCATTAACTTTTTTTCTTTACTTTTAATCATAGAAGCCACCTCAATATGGCCAGCTCGTCATTTTGTTAACTTTTTAAATAAAACATTGTAAAACCCAAGTAGATGTGACTCAGTAACGAACCATTGTGGGTCGTACGTTTATTAAAGTTGTTTTCCTACTTCTAGCAATAGAAGCCGCCTGTATATATCTAGTTTACCATTTTTGCTACATGTTGTATAAATTTACTCACAATGTTTAGAAGCAAACGCGTTGGCATAAATGGAGTAAATTTCCTCAATTTTAGTACATTTACCATTTTAGAATATCGTAACAACTTTGTCATGTGTTTACAGTTTATTCAGTTAAAACCATATATTTTGCTATTCAGTAATTGCAAGGGCTTTTAAACAGTCTTTTAGCATTTGTTAGGGATTTTTTTCTTGAAGCAATATACAATTCTTTAAAAATAATTTGCTTTTCTCGATTTAGAGTTACACTCGCTATTCCAAGCATGTCATCGTATTTTAAAATCACCTTCTACCTAAGTCATAAAATTAAGCGAAGGGGATAGACACAGCTAATAATGCTTATATCCGCCATTTTCAGTAATGTATTGTTGTAAGGGCACGATCATATTTCCAAAGAACCATTCATAAAGATTTCTATCACGAAAACCATCCTAGGCTGTTTCAAAGTACTCTAGTAGTTGTGAGACAGTCTATGAGTGAATTCTTTGCCCGCGAATAACCTTGCAGCGACAAACTATTCATCCCCATAGATTTTCTACGGTGTATAAGTCTGGATATTTAAGCGGCCAAGGAATGGTGTGGGTTTTTGGATGGTCTTACATCCAGTCCATTACTACGTCGCCGGAGGTACAAGCGCATTGCATTGTATTAGTAAAATTTGCTCGTGTTCTTCCTTTAGATATACAATTCAGATGTCAAATAAATGCTCTCCCAAAACTTCTATGTATTGTTGGGCTGTAAACTGGACTACACCTACACGCACGAATTTACTGGATATTGCCGTCGTCAGTCAATCGCAAAAGACCATGGAAATCCATTTATAAACTTCTTTTCCTCGAATACGTCTGGTATCATACAGCGTAGCCTTTAAACGCCGCAATTTTATTACACCATATTGAGATGATGAAAGCGTTTTCTCATGATTAAAAACGATGGTGTCGCAATATCCGTCTTAAGTTTTCTAACAGAATCGGAGATGCTGTCGTTTATGATTTTCGGTTAATAAGAATATTTTTCTGAAGTTCTACAGTGCAACTTCGCTTCCACTAAACGATGCCTGATAGTGTCCAAAGATTTTAGTACTGTTAAAAATTATTAATAAAATTGGAGAAACTTAAGGAAATTTGCATTTTCTTTTTGTGTTTAATTACTGCTGTGAACGAGGTGTGCCTTAAACGGCCACAATTATCCTATCTTGGTCAGCTGTACTCTTTCTAGTCCACCCAGCTCACCTCGTATATAAACTTTCGGTCCACCTTGTAGTACTTTTTTGTCCCTTGTGATACAGAAAATAAATTATAGTTAAATTGAGGTATCAAAATGGCCATGTAATTTACAAGAAAGGGCCAAAGGTACTCATAAACTTACGAATAATATTTAACTTTCCCGTCATTTCCCTTCTTAATTGCCTATAGAGCACAACTGGTCTACTATTTTGCAGAGCAATCTAGTTGACCAATTCTCTACATAATTATTGATTAGTGTCTTTGCTTCCGTTGTAGCAACAAAAGATATCTAAATGAAACAAAAGCGTATCACAATATGCACATCAGCCTATTTCAAATAGCGATTTCCCAATTAGTAATTCCCCATAACCTTATGTTAGTTATGTGTATGTTGAAACTGTTAGCTGTAACGGACGAAGAAGAAGTCAATCTTATGATAAGAAACTACCATGAAGATAAAATCAATCATAGAGGTAAAGAAGAAACCCACTCAAGAATAAAACAAACATATTACTAGCCAAATCAGCAAAGAACAATTCAAGCTTATATAAATAATTGTGAAGTTTGCTAGCTAACGAAATACGACAGAAAAACTGTTAATTTAAAATTTAATATAACCACCACAGCTACAAAGCCTTTTCAGGTACTGCACGTAGACAATAAGACCTGAGAAAATAGTAAATTTCTTACAATTGTTGATTCATTTTCAACATATGCACAAGCATATAAACTTAATAGCGAACATGGAATAGAAGTAGTCAATAAATTAATAAAATATTTAACACATCACCCTATACCTGAGGAAATAATCTCAGATAACGGATTAGAATTTAAAAATTCAGTTCTAAAAGAACTATTAAAATTACATCAAATAGAAGTTTACTTTATTAGTAGTCAACACCCAGAATCAAAGGAACTTATAGAAAGATTCTGTTCCACATTAATAGAACATATAAGATTATTTTATAATCTAGATTTATATAAATACGGGTCAATAGAAATTAAAGTAAACTATGATCTTCTAGCTTATAATAATACAATTCATTCAGTAAATAAACTGAAACCTACAGAAATCATTTCAAGACACTTAGATCCCCGATCACCTTTTGAAAGCGAAATAATCGAACAATTAATTAATAATTTTATAACCGATCATAAAAATAAAGTACAACTATTGTATAAAAACATTAACGAAGGTATTCAGAAAAATAAAGAAAAAATAATTTAGAAACGGAATGAAAGCCAAGAACAACTACCAGAAACACCAAGTCGTGTATTTTTAGAGAATGAACAAAAACAGGCTAAAACAACCAAGAACTAAAAACCGCAAAGATCATTGCAATTCAAAGTAATACCACTACAAATATACACTTATCTAATATTAAGAGACCTAAAAAACAATTTAATAATTTTGAATCCCTTCCAAGATGTTCGCAAAATGTCAAGAATCGCTAATAATAGACATGACATCAAACCCGGGAATCCTGCCCATCAAATTAGGAAAAGCTAAACTCGAAAGAACTGAGCATACGTTCGTACATTATTATAATTTAAAATCAATAGTACAAGAATATAATAATTTAGATGTACAATATGAATATTTTAGGAAGAACACGTTAAATAATATAGGATTTGTTAGAGAATTAAATAATCACGATAAAATTCTAGATTTCATGAAATTTAATGCAGAAACAAAATTTAATAATATTAATTTTCAAAAAAGTAGTAGGAGTAAAATAGGCTTAATATACGAATTAGGAGCAGTATTTAAATTTTTCACTGGAAACTTGGATGCCCAAGATGGCAAAACAATTAATGGTATTTTAGAACATTTAGATGGTAATCAAAACCAATTAGAAAAACAAATACAGAATCAATATTCAGTTAATCAAGAAGTAATTAAGAATTTTAATAAGATAGTTGAAAATATTAAGCATAACGAAATAATGTTAAAGTCAAAAATCATGCAACTTCATAACCTAGTAAAAGGTGCATTAAGTATTCAGCATGTGTCATTTGCGAAGGATTTATACAATGAATTAGTTATATTATACAATTCATTATTAAGTATTTTACAAGACGTAGAATACGCTATAGCATTTTGTAAATTAAGAACTCTTCACCCAAGTATAATTTAACCCCAAGAATTATTTAAACAATTACAAATAATTGAACAACATCGTAGACATCAATTACCTTTCGACTTAAAGGACGAAAACGTATTAGATTTTGAATCAATACTTAAGAATTGTAAAATAGCTTACCCTTGAGTTAGATATTTTATAACAATTCCTATTAACTTCAGAATAGATTATAATTTGTACTATTTGCTACATTTACCCACTAAGCATGAGTAAGAATATGTAACAATAATTCCAAATGTAAAATATTTGTTACAATCAAATGATGAAATAAAGCCTTTAACTGGCATATGTACAAAAAGCTAAATATATTAATGTTCCACTCAATTAATAACGGAACATGATGTGAAGTGTGAAATAGAAATGCTGAAGTTACAGGAATTCAGAAATTGTAAATATACAATATTAAATATAGGAAATAATCATGTAGACATAGTACCCGAAATTAATCAATATTTAATGGTCTTCTCAGAAAAAGAAAAACTTTGTATACGTTGTCAAAATAAAAATCAAATTAATTCACTCAAAGGCATATTTTTAATAAAGGAAAATAAATGTAAAGTAACATTTAAAAAGCAACGGCAAACTTCGAAGAAGCAAGCTATGGTACACCAATATTAATGGAAATAATCCAACTACAATTAAATTCCACGAACATACCGGACATGAAATTATTTTTGAAGACGCTTCGATGGAAAGAAATATCTCTGAACCCTATAGCACCAATATCAAGCTCTAAGTTCATCAATCATTACCTGAGCCCCGGGACAACAATAGTATACCTATTAATATTTGCAGTAATTGCAGTTTACTTTGTAAGAAGATATTATCTCGAAAGAAAAAACTCTCAACTCCCAGAAGACAACTAGACGAAACTTCCGGAGGAAGCTGAATTCTAGGGATGGAGGATTTATATGACACCTAAAGTGTATAATAGACATTATTTTATGTTTGGTAAGTAAGCGCCTGTTATGTTACAAATAGAGATGTGAACTCGAATTAGATTAGATCAGAATATACTTGCAGTTTAGAATAATCATATTTATAAGTTATATTTGTATAAAGTACATTGTAAAGTTGATAAATAAATTATACATTTTAATAGTTTTACAAAGTTAAAACTTAACTTGTATACAAATTCTTGATGCTGTATCTAATGGAAAGGATAAGCATCGGTAAAACGAGATTTATATAAGAAATCAATTTGTGAAATAAAGTAAATTGATTAACCATTATAACAAATGAAACATAAAGCTTCTATTAATTAATAATAAATAAATTAATAAAGAAACCAATTTAAAATATTTAACTAAAAATAATTTAATTTTAAGGTTGAAAATATTTGATTTTATAATTAATAGTTAATACCATTAGGGCTACCTATAATCTAAGAATAAAATGAATTGTAAATATTAAATAGAAAACTATAGTATTTAACTAAAACTTCAACAGAAGAAACCTGTAAATAAATCAAACTTGGAAACATAACCCCACACATAGATGGCATACACATTCACATTCTATATTTAAATTAAATTATCATAAACCTTATTTAACAATTTGCAGTTAAAATATATGGTAAACGGTATAAATACTGCAATTGCAAGCAAGAAAATTCAGAACTTCCACAGTTCTTAAAGCCGTAGCTTATAATACTCCTTTATTATATTTCGGCCCATTACCAAATACTGTTAGAGAATAAATCTAATGACGATTTGCTCGATCGATATCTATAATAGGATGTTTTGGGCCCAATGTGATCCTACGGGTAACACAGTAGGGCTTTTCCTACACCACACCGATGCGTGCTTCACTATAAACATTGACATCTAGACGTGTTTCAACTGTCATTAATTATAGTCAAAGTTATAGATAAAGACAATGCTTGTATGCGAACGGACGTATTTATTTGTCCGACATGCATTGTCGAGTCCTTGGCAGTAGTAGGAAAACTGCTCGAATGTTTTTAGATTCCTCATTCTAATCTACAATTTAGAACAAACCACCTGTGTCATATAAATACTAATTCACGTTACCTTGTGTGAGTTCTCATTTCCTCAACTTCCGTTGATATAGATTGCATGTCGCAAACAATTAAAACACACAAAACAACACACTGAATGTTCATGTTAAATCACTACATAGAATACTGAGTAGTACGATAGGTATATAGCTGTAAATATATGTATAAAAACTGCATGCGTGTTTATTTTAGTCAAATACACATCGAACAACTAACTTAGAATTTTAGCTGTAGTAACGAGCAACTTCCAATTTCCCTAAAAACTTCCGCTTGAAAACAAGCTTACCGAACGTCAATTGGACTCGAAATTAGTTCATCGCGAACATATATTGTGTCTACCTTAACTCATGGAGATCTAAGAATAAGCTATTCAACATAGAGCAATTACTTAACCGAAAGCCGTTGCACATCGTGAGAAGGTTAATATTTAGGAAGGAACGCTTGTAGACTGCCCTTTAAGACTGTCCTTCTTTAGTTGTAATGTAAGTACAAATGCCTATTTAAAATTTCTTCAACTTGAGTTAGTTCTCGCAGTAGCTACTTATACCTTAATAAAAATTATGGTGATATATCTAGAGAAGAAACGTGTTTCCAACAAGATGTTGCTCAACCCCATTTCCTACAAGTTCACCAATATTTAAATATTGTCTTTCCAATCAGATGGATTGAACAAAAAGGTGTTATTAAATCGCCCGTCAGAACACCTGGCCCCGCATGAGACTGCTTAAAAGTCATAAGCAATAAACCGCAAACGCTTAATGAGCTTAGAAATTGTATTCATCCGTAAGCACCATCCATACGTCATGAAATTTTGCTATAAATGGAAAGAATTGCTAAAGCAATTGACACATTACCAGTTAATGGTCAACAGTTTGAACACTACTTTAACAACTTCTCCTCACCTTACTAACAAAATTTTACAACTTGCCTTAATATCAAGTTATTGTTGTATCACATTCTAATATAAATCACATGCTGTTATATTTTCATGAGATTAAACTAGACATGCTTTTGCTTGATAGAATTGGTTTTAACCCTGCTTTGTGAAATACTAGTTGACACAGACTTAATAAATTATACATCATTCGATTTTGAAGATTAGGAGCTACCTACTAAGATAAAAAAATTTATAGATTTCAATGTAAAAAATTAACGATGACGTCATTATCTCGACACAAGACAACCCGTACAAACGCTTGATGTGTGTGTAAAATGCCAAATTAAAATTTTCTTGAAAAAACGAACAGTTATTCCAGATTTGCTCAATACCTTTGTTAGATCCTGTATAATGTAATCCTTCAGATAAGAATAAATACACAATAGAAATATCTTCTTATATTTACTGAACACTTACGGGTTTGTTAGTTTAAAAACACAGACATTAATTGTCAGTTCTAATATTCTCAGGAAATACCTCCGCAATTACAATTAATTTAAATGAAGTACTATTAAAAGTTATAACAATTTATTATGTACGTAAATTTAAAATCTATAAATGTTGAAATAGAAATGTTAAGTCAATAACTTTTGAAAGGGATTTATTCATGTCGTAGTCATTATAAAGGTGTAAGTTTACAGTTTGAAATTTGTACGTGTGGAGCATCCATTTTGCTGGAAATAAACGCGAGGCTACTGTCGAAATTGCCTTAGCATATCGAATTTCTTGTGTTGGATAATATATATGTACTATAACTTTAACAACACGCCCCCTTCTCTTCTAATATGCATTAGATTTTGACATCAATTCATTCCGAAAGTTTAAAATTTTAATTTATTTAATTAATTGTTTGGAATTAATATATTAAATTTGAGATGCCCTTGTTTTATTTTCGGATCGCCCGCATTTATTGCATACGATTAAATAATATGGTAAATATATAATATAGCATAAATTCGGATTATAGACAATTGCGTTGATCTTTAGTTCGCTGGAGTTAAACTGATGCTAAGCAAAAGAGCGTCAAAGCACTCCTAATTTTTTATTCTAATTATAGTTTGTTGCAGTACTTAACAATAATTAATATTCTAATACACGTTTATATTTTCATCATATTCATGTCATCGTACAAGTTTATTAATGCATGCGCCTTTCAAATATTGATCACTATCTCCGATCAACGCATTTATTAGTAATGCTGGCAAACTTGTATAATTAAACAAACTAAAGGTTTTGAAATATATACTTAAATTAGTCGTAGGGCAAAATTTTACTTGTACATCTACCACATTTCTAAAATTAATTTTGAAGGATGTCGTCATGCTTTAACGACTTAAAATATTGAATAAACAGTAAATTCAATTTATGAAATATGTAGCTATCGAGGAAGCTATATTGCGAAGAGTAAGAGAATCACAGAATAAAGTGATGTAAGTAAATATAAATTTCTAAAAATGTATCTACTTTTTTGTTCTACACTAAATACGAATGTAAAACAGCTTTCATCCTTGCAACTATTTAGAAGTGTCTTGACGACTAACTTATATTAATAAATGCAGAACATAATTAATAATTAACAAAACTAGCTATTATGTTGTTAGCAACTACTACGTTTTATAGGAAAGCACAGTTTAGATTTAGGAGATACGCTGCTGGTAACTAGTATTTAAAGCTAACCGACATACAATGTACCGCACGGTCGAATATATCACATATTATTTATACCAATTTACAACTCGTTAGGTAATATTCAATTAATGTCTCTGGCGCTTTTTACTGTACCAAAACTATTTTTGGGATGAAAGTAAAGATTTGTCATAACTGCTATGTATTTTAATAGTTTGGTATAATGACCTAAGTCAGCAAACTCAAACATCTCTATACACTCTGTATACAGATAATACAACATTCGTCTTGGACGGTGAAGAGAAATCATACATACTCCACAAAATTCGTAAAATTAACTGAAATGCTAATACCAAAGCCGTTATTTTGAATAATAACGAGTCGACCATGAATATGTTTTCAGATATATCAAATAAGTGCCGTTTACTAAATAAACATATGCGTATAGTAGGGCGAACTTTGTACGTGTTTCTTTTAACTTTTTAAAGCTACGCATAAGAACAATACTTTAAGATTGTATACCTTTTTAAATGTCAATAACAGATATCTTTTTAAACGGAATTATGAAGATTAACGTCATACACTGTGCTAAATTATGTGTTTCTGACCATAGTATTTATTGGAATATATTTTCTTAAGACATTTTAACTGTAAGTTTCACAAAATTCATTTTGTTTCTTATATAGCTCTTAAAATGAACAAAAGTTAAATTTCATCTCAATTAACGTATTTTATAATAAAATAATAAAATAAATTTTTCCCAACAAATAATTAGTGAATAACATGTTTCACTTGGCAAAATCATTTTCAAACAAAAGTCTCTTCAATGATAATTTAAGTTAGGGCAGAATAAAACCAGTCTTTATTTTATACTGCAAATTTTATTTATTCTACATTACCTAGTTGCTGTGAAATGACAATACCCTTAATAATTAATAAAAAACAGTAGACTGCCCACAAATTTTAATTTCAAAAATTTTAATATTTGATTGTGCAAGTAATTAACAATATTATGATTATATTCTGTGTAGAGGTTGTAAAAAATTTTTTGCACTACATTAATTAATGTTTCGGCTTATAATTTCTTAAGCCATCAGCAGGTGCTTAACATTCAATGATAAAGGAGTGATTTAATTTAGAAAATTCCAGGCAGAAAATATTAATCACAAACAGATAAACTAATTTAATGAGAAAAAAAACCGTGAAAAGTTGATCAAGCATCAAAAATAAATTAATAAGTAATTCTGAAATGATTCCAATTTTAAAGTTTTCACGATGATTTTCCCTTTTTGGGGTACAAAATTTAAAATTAAAAATATTACTTTCAACTTTACCGTTATGTAGTTTTTAGTCTTTTGACTTCAGAATTACTTATTAATTTATTTTTGATTTTTAATCAAGTTTTCGCGTTTTTTTCTCATTAAATTAGCTTATCTGTCTGTTATTAATATTTTCTGCCTGGAATTTCTAAATTAAATCATTCGTATATCATTGACTGTTAAGCGCCTATTGATGGCTTAAGAAATTTATAACCCGAAACATTAATTAATGTAGTGCAAAATTTTTTTACAACCTCTATACAGTATGTAATCATAGTATTGTTAACCACTTGCACAATCAAATATTAAAATTTTTGAAATTAAAATTTGTGGGCAGACGACTGTTTTTTAATAATTATTAATCAAGAAACTCACTACAATTTAGGATAGATTCGATATAGATAATACCCTTATTCACATCAGTGACTTATTATAGTAAACAAATCCCGTTATCCTCACTGCAGCTGTAAAAACGTAGCCCAATGCTTTGATACATTAGGCAGGTCAGTTATAATTTTATGAATGGATTAACAGTTCCGTTTTAATTACAACTAGTGGCGGCTTGTGAGTTCTGAAAGAGGGTGGGCACAAGTAAAATATTAGCTATTTTTTGTACATAAAATCGATTCTCCTATTTTTCAAGCCGGAAAAGACGTCAATGACTTTGTTGTTAAAATCCGGAATATACTGGACGAACTTCTTTTCTATTGATAGGACTGCCAATGCGTTCAGCCGATATTCTGACATTGTGCTTCTCAGAAAAGTTTTAATGCGTTTCAGGGTTGAAAAGCATCGTTCACATTCGACTGTCGACATGGGCGCTGTACAAATAATATCCAACAGTTTGTAT
>JAHWXV010016033.1:0-11470 GCA_024586415.1 Phrixothrix hirtus | reverse complement strand
AGTTCCCTGCATTTTAAAGTTACATGATCGTACTTCCTCAAATTATGAACAAATCGGCAACATATATTTTGAACAGATTGGATTCGCGTTTTAGTTATTAATCCTCATAAAAACAAACTCAACGCCTACCTTCTACAAATATATGGCATTAAAGGAACGTTTCTACAGGTATAGCAATTATACAAGCCATGGGGTAAAACTATAAAATTATTTAACACACGTGTGTAGACATGGGTCCTTAGTAAATACAAATCGTAAGATATTTTAATCGGTTTCGAAAAAGCCCTTGCATATTTTCGGTTAAAAAATCATCACAAATCCAGGCATATTCTGCATTTAACTACATATCGTAATTAAAGTAACAAATGCCATCTCCGCGTGTTCACATCTCTTACATACCAACTTTATTTATGTATTTTTACTATTACATTGATACACACAGTTGTATAATAAAATTCGATGATATTTAAATCACTTAACGTCGTCCTTTTATTTTAGCTGTTAGATAATGCTGCTGTGTTAAAATTTAGCATAATAGATTGTAACATTAATAAATTTAAATTAGATAAATAAGGATGTAATGTTCCACCAAAATTTAAAATAAATGTTTCACTAAACCAATAAATTAACGGTTTAAAATGTCCAATGATGTGCCGCTGATGTTCTTAATAAACATTTCCATGGAATTCAGGAAACATTTAGATTTCTAGGTCACTCTTTTAGGTAAAAATGAATAATTTCCAAGTCAATTTTGGTGATGTATAAAACAATTGATATTCAACACTTTTAACCAAAATGGGGTTTTGATGTTCTCAGGAACCTTGAATCAAATTTCCGTAACGACTTTCACAATTAAGCAAGGGTAGTATGCTTTTTGAATTTTTTGCTTTTATTTTGGATCGTAGTACGTAGACGGTTTACAGTAAATGGATTTTCTAGTTACGCAGAAATATTACAAGGGACTTCATCCTTCATAAAAATTTGAAATCGATTCGACTACAAATAACAAAGATACAGGGGTGTCAAGCTGTGAGATGAGACACACTGTACATATATTTCTCTACAACTGCGTCCATTTTATAACTTCCTTGGTCTGGCGCACGTTGATTTATTAAAATTCTTACAGCTATCATTACTTTCTCTTGCCCAATACGAAATATAGGTAAAAAGGAAAGTATAGTTTCATTTAAAAGTTTACAACTCAATATTTCAGTGGAAATACACGCGTTGGGGACTCTAAATCTCCAAATCATGTGTTTAGAAATAAGCATGTAGATGGATCGTCTATGTCTGCCTGTGTCTGTCTGTATATGAAGAAAATATCTTGAAAACAAAAGGCGTAGATATATAAAACTTTTTATTTAAGTTTATAGCTATCCTAGTACGCAAGCGTGACATTTTTATTAAAATCGGATAACACGAAATGTCACTTTTCTCTTGTGATTATTTAGTTTTTTGCGATTCTCTGCTGCAACGATTTGTTTTAAACTTAGCATATTTCTTACGCTTACGATGCCCTTTTACACCAATAGATTTGGTTTTCTGACAAAATTCATTGAAGCCAATTTTCTAGGAAAACCTTCGGAGTTAAACGTCGGTTTGCGTATGGCGTTCTAATTATCGTTTTCCAAATAAACGTAAATAATATTGTAATTATCTTTAAACATTATCTATAATATGTAATAAAAAGTCGTATGTTGTATGACACCAGATTTTTAATATTAATAAGCCACCGAAATTCAGTTAAATTCTTCCAAGCGATTATATGGAGCTTTTGTTAGTCTATAATTTAAAACGTGTTTGCACGATTTAACACAGTATACTGATTTGCCAGCACGTGTGAACGAGAATGTTTGCAGTAAAAGTCCATCATAACGCCAAAAAAATTTTAGCAAGTAAAATAAGTGTCTAGCAGTGTTAAATATTTCACGCTAGTGAGATCGTTTTTTGAATGGCGTTTATGGAATGCAAAAATTATAGTTGTCAATTGTCGTTTTCAAGAAACTATGATATACGCGAGAGACTACACAATTCTAATTGTCTTACATGGATCGTCAGATGCCCTCCTTTTTCGATACTAAGTCATTTTCATAACAACCATTTTCTTAGAAACTGTTACATAATACGTTAGTCAATATTATAGTAACACCAAACAGAACATCGTTCACTAGTTGCGTTTTGGTATTCGACAAAGGCATTTATAAAACAATTTTACTGAATTAAAACTGATAAAATAACTGTTGATCGTACGTGGGATAAACCTAACCAGCAACAATGCTCAACGAAAACAAGTAATTCTTTCAAAATTAAACAATAAGAAAGAGAAGTCTCTTAAAGTTTGAAATTAAAATTTGGATATGTAGAAAACTTTATATTTTGAAATACATAACAATACATTTGCATGGATATAACGAAAATAATAGTAAAGCGGTAAATTTTGAAAAATTGAAAACATAATTGCGTCGTGATCCTTAATCCTTTTGGGTAAATTTCATATTTATATTTTAAAAAAAAATGTATTGTATTCGTTTACCTTTAATCATTATGAATTATGTACCTATAGGTATTAGTAGAAAGTTTATTATATCATCTAAATGCTTCGGCAAGAAACCGGTAATTCTCTAATAACGTGAAATTTGAAATGGTTTCTCTCTCCGTGTACACACCCAACATGTTCCAAGTAAACTAAAGTACTACTGGTAATCAGCAAAATTTTAATTCATACTTAATCAAGTGAAAATTGCTTCCTGTTAATAAATAATAATTGCTGTATTTTTCTGCAACAAAATCTGGTAGATTTTGATATATTATCTCTGTTGTAATAAATACGTAACAAAGGCATTAAATAAATATTTACTCTAAACCATTTGCATATATTTGTTTACTACATTTTGCATAAACTCGATTTCACGCCAAACAATGGCAATCATATAATTAAAATAATTTGATACCTAACTACTCCCTGTTTTTATAAAATATATAAAACGTTGTATACACAATAACAAATTAGACAGATATTGCCATCTTTTTGCGTAAAAATGAAGCAAAATTAGTTGAATACGTTAAAAATTACTAGGCAACTGTAAGACCTATAAATGTTTTAAATAAGTGAAACAACATGCAAATAATTTTACAGAAGCTTTCAAAATGTTTAATTATAAATAATAACTAAATCGATGGATTTGAACATAATAAAGTAATAAGTATGTAAACTGACAATTAAATGAAAAAACCAACATACTTCATAAGCGCTAATGATCTTTCCTGTGTTGTGTGGAGCAAAGACACCCATTATTTAATTAACAATTATACTAATGATATAATTTCCTAAATTTTGATGAGGAGTATTAATTTTCTACATATTAGTTGTATGCATAATATTAATCGTTAGTTGGCCGGATACGTAACCAAGAGATGTTTTGAAAACTGGTCTTATGAAAATTAAACGATTCTTTAACGATTTAACATTATAACATAATCGGCGATAAAATTCCGATAAAATCGAATTTTGTTAGGTCAAAAAAAAATATAAGCGTAATTTATACTGTACTTTCATTTAATCCCGAATCCCACGTGATCAGTATCTTTTTTAAATTTAGGAATATTTGTGTTACAAAGTTGAAATTAACCAAAGTTGGTACGTTGAGAAACCAGAAATGTAACTAAACATATGACAAGCATTGTTCGGTTATTGCGCTGTTATACCTGTAATCTGCTTTCTAAGATTTTAGAATAACATTATTAAACAAATCATTTTTTTTCAAAACTAAAATATATCTACAAAATTATAAAATTATTAAATAAATTGAAATGTCTGGATTTAGCTTTTATTTTTGAATCTTCACAGGTTTTATGAAATCCATATGTTCATTCATAAGGCCGTGCAAGTTAAATAATATGAATTTCTTATTTCCATAATTCCAATTTTAATTAGAACTGTAAATTAATCATGTAACTTTTTCATAAATCAATTTTTATTTTAACCTAAAAATGTGACATCTAAACAAATGCACATGAAATGTTGGGGAAATATGTACTAATGTGCGGCATCGCGTTAATTTGGTTACCACCCATAAATGATCACGTGGGGTTCGGGATTAATTGAAGCATTGTGTTTTATTTATTATTGATACTTCGGAGATAGATTTTGTCCTTCTTCATTATATTAGACTTTAATTGAATTCATTAATTTTAAAAAATTGCACTCGTGAAGAACTGTACTTACATGTATTAAATTACGTGTTAAGCTAACAAACAATAGCACATTTACAGGTAACTATAATTAAAACATTAGTAGCACAATGGAAAGAGTTAATATGAAATATTTAGTAAATTAATATGCGCCTACAGTGGGTGTTAATCAAGTCCCGAACTCATCACGATTATTACACGAGCGAGCCAAATTGCGCAATTACTTTCGGGAACGTTTATTGGAAAGCATCCCGTATAACTTTAAGTGATCAAGCGCCATTTTAGCTATGTAGCAAGATGAATATGAACTTAATCATCTGTACTGTATTTAGACAAGGTGAATTATACTAGTTACTTGTATTGAAACAAACCAGATTTGAAACCTGGCCTATAAAGATTTCGATTCCATTACAAAAACCTCTCTGGATGTCGGTCAGCCTTCAGAAAATCGACAAGCAGTAGGACCACGAGAGCGTCTGAATCGAAGAATCTCGATATTTCAAACCTAACCTACTAACAAACCTCTGAGAAATACCCTTACGGGCACATGTCAGTGAACTTTGCAGACGATGACTATTCTTAGCGTGACTATTACAATTTAAGCTACATATTTCTTCCATTGTTCATTGATTTTGTAAACGAAACATCACGTCCCTTGCTTTTAGGCTGAATTGAGGTATGATCCGGTGTATATCTCGTAACTTGCTTAACTGGCAAGTATCTGTCATAACCAAAACAACTACGAAGGATTACAGGAATTGTGGGTTTGAACTTAAAATTGAAATTACAGCAATTATGACAAGCTAACAGGCTACCCTAGTATTCAGTGAGGTGCCAGCAACCTCTTATTTTATTGAATGTGGGTGTGAAAGCTTTTTTGCGGATTTAGAAAACTGTCGCATTATGGAACTCAAATTTCTGCAGTAAAATATCTAACACTAACTTTGGAAATGGAGTTTAGCTCGTTTACAAACCTTTCCGAACTACAATAGTGCTTATATCGAGGTAAAGAGTCATTACTGCCACGTAGATAATATCACACATTGTAGTTTGATGTTCTTCAAATTTATTTGATGTACCGCCACCCTCACAGCGGTGTTTAGCTATTACAGGGGAGGCACTGTCACATTCTGTGGAAAAGTATACACATTTATGGTATACATTTTTTCTACCAACTTTAACAGTGTAGTTATGATTTAAAAGAAAGTGTGTGTTAATGTACAGCACATTTTGGCCAAATATTCATATTGAAATGTACAGAGACAAGAAAATCAACTAAATTTTTCTGTTGTATATAAATTTGTTAATAATTTTATCTACAGTGTAGATATTATAGAAAAATGTAAGAAATACCTAGAAATAACTCTATTTGTTGATATTTTGGAGACCAAGTAAAATCATCAAGGTTGATCGAATATACTTACAGGTCCATTATAATAGGATTTAATTTGCTGGAAATATCTGAATTGGAGGAAATTAACATTCGATTACAAATGTCAGTTTAAGTGTCAGGTTTGGAACGTTTACGGTTGTAATGTCCTTTGAACGTTCTAAGGTCAATATTTCGAGTTTTAAAGCTTCTTTGCTTAATTGGCCTATGGGCAAAAGACAATTACATACAATTCCATATTTTCAAACAATCTATCAGTATCTGTACAGTAGGGGTTATTTCTTTCTTTGTTTAAATTGTAACCACCCGACATACACTGCAGTGCTACACAAAACTTCTCTATTAAGCTTTGCTTAGTGCCAGTTATTCTAGTAGATACTTCAGAATATTGCTACATTTCCTGTGTATGCGTTTTCATAAGCAGGTTTCAATTTGCGTATAATCATAAACAGGGGAGGATGGACATTGTTTCTTCCTAAAAATGTTGTTACTACGGAAAGGTTGCAGTGGAACAAGGTATATAACAAAAACAAACTTATCATTTGAATCTACTTGACTTGGATATTTTTAATGATCCTAACTATAGTCAGAAGAGCCCAGTTAGACCTCAATGTAAGTTAGTTAGTGCCCATTTTTAAGGAATTAAGAGATTCTTGCTGCAGGTGTACTATTTCGTACGTTCTATGATCCAATAAATTCTGAACTGGCACTTCAGCTTTATTCTCAATGGTGTATATTGCTTTGGTAACCGTTAATTTTTTCCTATTCAATTAATTCGTAACTAGGAAACATATCCTTGGCATAGCTTCTAATCCTCTTATACTAGTTACAAGACAAATTAGCTTCAATGACCATTGCTAATGTATCACGCAGTGACAGCTTTTGCGGTTCTTTATAACGTTTAATTTTACTAAAAAATTCTGGGGAGGTACTTATCGTCTTCATTACATTGGTAGCTAGCCGTCTTATGTTAATTTACTCGCAAACTCATCATAATCGACCGACACCAATAAATATAAAACACATTGTTGGCGAAATGCAACTTTCGGGCTATAATAGAAAGTTTATTGTTTAAGTAAATTGAGTAGCTGTATTCCAGTATCGTTACTCCAACTAAAAAAATGTAAATAAAACAGTGTCGGCCAAATATTAGCACTTTTCAATACAGTTTCATAATACACATACATTCTATGTAGTGATGTAATTTAGACAGGTACTTAACTTTTATCGAAAAGGCTTTATTCTAAAATTAAATATACATAGGGAGAAAAGAGACACCTTTCAGTAGTAATTCAGTTATCTAGTATTACAAGATAGATTAGTATGTATTCTTTTAAGAAATAAATTCTGTAAACTTATTTTTACAAAACTAATTATAAGCTAAACGTAAATAATCATATTTGTGAGATTTTGTTTAACTACTTTAGCGATAATGTTATTACAAATGCAAGCCTTTGCTGAAATTGTATTGAACTTTAACCTTTAACTTTAACGGTTTCATATGCACTTAGGCGACAAAATTTACAGCATTTTTATTATTTACGACATTCATATATTTAAATTCGCGAATGTATTGTTATTATAACATTTTCTGAACATTATATATTCAAATTAGTCACATTAGTTAGTATATAGTACCCCACTGTACATCTGTTACAAGGGCGATGTTTTTTTAAATTTAACATTCATAGTTAGCGTAAATTACAAATGGTATACATTATTTATTTCCAACAACAATAAACTTTACGAAATTCCCCTTGAGAGTAATGGCGTTAGCCGTTGCATTTAGGGTACTGCAACCGAGAGTGTGTTCATCTAGCTTACATTGCGATGAAAAATAGCGAGCGCATAGGTAGCGAATATACACTTTCATGGCAAGCCGCTTACTAACTAGTCAAGATATAACTTTTATCCACATGTAATGCTATTTCTGAAGCAAGTCCTGTCTTTATATTTCTCAAACGTTTACTGCTTTTTCATAATCATCTACCTCCGAATTACAATCGATTCTAGCATTCATATTGGTATACTTTTCTTTAATTAAGAGTGGCTTTAAGTGGGTTGCCCCTTTTGACTTAAATGCTAAAGATAACAGGCCGCTCTATACACATGGATAATCAAAGTAAGCGTATACATTTAAAGTAATTGCTGGATTTCGTTGTAAAACTTTTTTAAACTGACTCGAGTTAATGTTTACCGGAAACGCTATCCCTTCACCATTAAGTACATTTGAGAAACGAGGATAAGAAGTCGTTCGATTGGAATAACCATCGGTGATATGAAACAGTGCTGAAACTGTAAACTAACTATACAACCTTTATCCCGATTTGTACATTAATGCAATTTTTCCGTAGACAGTTTAGTGAACAAATCATCGCACATATTACCGGTAGACGTATCATTGAATAACTTTTAGCATAGTTAATGTTTACCTTTAGTAATTCGATTTTTGATAATTCCCAGCCATTGTCTCGCTCTTTAACATCTGTAAGGTCCTGGAGTATCTATTGTTACATTGCAAATTAGATTTGTAAATTATTTCGAACATATTTCTATTTGTAGTCGAAATTTTGACTTTGTAAATCTAACTTCTTGTAGCACTGGTATGGAGTATTTATTTAATATTTAAAATTTAATTAAGTAATAAAATTTGAGGATAAGTATTTTAGGTGGCGTCATTATCGTTGTCTATATTTGCTCGCGTTTTACCTGTACGAAATACCATATTGTCTTTTATTTTGAACGTCGCGATCCAATGCTTGAAGGTCTATCGTGCCGTTAACATCCAATCGTTGTTAACGCAAACCTGTTCTTTATATTTGTTATTTGCTGTGCTGTCCTGAGGGAATACTCATTGCGATTGAGGTATAACTATTAATTTTGTGTTTTCTTCATTGAACTTAATAATATCGATACTGCGTGTTATACTAGTTACCTGGTGCTACTGCTCGCCTCCTGACCTCTATAAGCTGATCCATGGGTCAGCCCTTACAGTTTGTTACTGGTCAAGGGTGCAACTACTCCGTATTGGCGATACGCTGTTGTTGAACGGCTGGTAGTATGTACAACGCCTGCTCCACTAGTCGTATCCAGGGATGGACGCAAATAATAATTTTCTTTGGGAGCCTGCCTACAGTCTTACTGATAGTGAGCTCTTATAATGTTTCAATTAATTTTTGTATTTGTATCCTGCTCAATCGCGCACGAGGCGATTACGTAAACTATTTTTATTTTATTACGTGATCCAGAATTTTTCATTGCTAAAATCTAATTTTTTATCTCCGCTGATCTACCGTTTGACTAAGAAACTTAAGCAGCATCTTTGCGACCTTACGAGCTAACAAATACTTGATTACGAAATAAAACTATATTTGCTTACTTATATTCCAATTACTGTTAACCAAAGAATCTAATGTCAGCCTATATAAATTGAAGGCACCGTTAAGAAATGTTTAAGTATCTTTAGTTATAATAATTATAACAGCCGATTATAAATACTTCATTTGATAATTTTCTGTCCAGATTCAAAAAAAAGTTTGCGCTACCAGCGATTGGATGTTAAAGGCGCGACAGACCTTCTAACAATGAATCGCGACGTTCAAAATAAAAGACAATATCGTATTTCGTACAAGTAAAACGGGAGTAAAGATAGGCAACAGAAATAACACCACATAAAATACACTATCCCCAAATTTTATTACCACTATATCAGTGTCAAACAAAAAGCTGTATTTATAAAGGCAGAATTTCAACTGCAAATAGAAATATGTTCGAAATAATTTACAAATCTAATTTGTAGTGTAACAATATCTACTGTATTTTTTATATACTATTCATTAAGATGCTCTTTATTTACTAAATCGTAGTTCATTGGACAACAGTACTTTGATGCAAAGGTCAATAATCTATATCTTATTCCATTATCATTAACATTATGATTGTGGCCACCATTAGTGGTATCGTTGCCATCACTTTTGGCGAGATCTGCTGTAATTGGTAACTGCGTCCGATTCAAAAATTAACCAGCGAATACTGTAATTACTTTAAAAATGTAGTGGTTTTTAGGCACAGTTCGTGTGCTTAATTGAAATATGCGGAGTGTATATTCAAAAAATGTATCAACTTTTTTGTCATAAATTTAAAATAGACCCACTTCGCAGGTGACTTTTGAATTCTGAGCATATCTTCATTTATTTCAAATGATCAGTACGCTTAGTCGCTATTGTTCTTGTTCTCTGCTACTCCTTTGAATTTACCCTATATCAGAATAAACTATAGATTTTCTCATTTTGTTATTACGTGAATTTTTATTGAACTGCTGTTGGAAAATGGATGGATAGATTTTCAAAGCGGTTTGAATAAGAACTCGTACTTTAGTAAGTTAGTTCAGACATTTTTAATATGCTGCCCTCGATCAACATGTTGTTTATTTGGCATATAATCGTTACTCATACCGCAACACCGTGAACGCTTTCTTACTATAAAAATTATTATCTATAGTGGAATTATGAATTTCGCATGCTAGAAACTATACAACCTTCCTTTTTAGTTTACGTCCTTTACGCTTCTTGCTGTCCACCATTTCTCTAAAGCACTATTTTTCTGGCATAAAACATCATATACTCTCTTAACTGCATCTACCTGTTTCCATTAGATGCCGTTGCGGATGGTCTTTGCAATGATTTGAATAATTGTTACTGATATCCATTGTTAGCTATTTAAATTACCAATTTCAATTATCTAAACTAAACATCTATCGCCGTGTATTGAATATGTTCTTATTTGCATTCTCGTTAATTTTCTAAATTTTCACATAAATATGGCAAAATTCACTTTGAATAAACTTTTCCAATTATGACCGCTTTTTGTTTATGCTGTTACTATTATTGTGGTTCCCTGAAACATTGTCGAATATACATAATGAGAATGAGCGAGAAAGGCAAGTACGAGTAAAGTATCAAATTATAACTTACACAATATCTAATGGCTAAAGCTAATTTATTAATTAACTTAAAGGATCTTAATAAAAACCTTGTATAATTACTAATACTGCAGATTACGCATATAATAATAGCAGATAGGGTTAGACAGATCTGGACACTCCTCCCCTCCTCATAGGGCGTGGTCTAACCCAATCCGCAGGGCCGTGGGCTAACCTAACCCGACAGGGCGTGGTCTAAACTAACCTCCTCGAATTCGCATGTGTATAATGTAACCCAACCCCGCCAGCGTTGGTGGGGCTCTTCACACCACGTTTATCTTCTCCATTTTGTTTTTCCGCCATTTTAGGGTATAGTCTAATCACCCACGTATACAATATTTAACAACCATTTTGTTTTCTTACCATTTTAGGACGTAGTCTCATCAACCACGTGAACAATATTTACCAACCATTTTTGTTTTCAGCAATTCTAAGCAATTTTATTTAATCAATTATTTAGTCAATTAATAATATGCCGAAGGGATATTTTGGTTAATTATATTTCGCTTAGTGTAATTTACATTAGAATATTAAATTTCCCAGTGCACGCATTAATATCCAGAAGACATGTTTTTAATAGTCATATTTTGCTTAATCAAATTTATATGTGAATAGTAGTTTCCCCGTTGCGCGCATTAATATCCCGAAGCGATATTTTCACAATTATATTTATACAATTCAAATGTATTTGCACATATTTGATTAAATGCAGCATTGCATGTGCGCACGCTATTTTTTAAACATTTAATTCATTTATTATCCAGCGGTATTTATTCGTCTCCTATTATTCTTATAAACACAATTAAATGCACATTTTTAATTAAATTAACAGTTTTCCAATTATAATAGGATTTAAAAACCAAACTCTCATGATTTTTATACAAATATATCGCATTTTGAAAATAATT
>JAHWXV010016014.1:0-11643 GCA_024586415.1 Phrixothrix hirtus | reverse complement strand
CACTTCACACACTTCGGTACAGCGCTACATCGTCGCTGCGTATGTCCAAATACCTGGCACCTGTGGCAGTGTACCACGTACTTGGACCTACGGATTCAATGGTGATACATAACCCTAAGATGGCCTTAAGGTTGTAGTATACCGCCTTCCCTTTGGGGGTCTTGTCGACCTCCAGGTAATTAATGGGCATTGGCACCTTTTCTGCTCCCATGTGTATCCTCCTGATGGATAACACAGGGAGCCCTTGCCGTAGTAGGTCTTCTTTAATTTCGTCGTTGGACAATTCCGCTGGTAGTCCGCGGACAACTATTCTTAGTGGTTTCTCCTTATTTAGGAGAAACGTGTGAAATGGAAGTTCCTTTTCCTTCAGAAAAGCGGTGGCTTTTCAGAAGTGATCTCCAGTGGCGAGTTGTATTTTTATGCCGAGAGACACATTCTTGGCATCTTTGATGTTCACTCCCAGTTTTTTGAGGTCGCTAGCGACTTCAAGCCACTGGTCCTTGTTCCTGAGAAGTACTGGCGGAACAGGTGGCCTTCTCCTCTCTCGGGTGGGATCTTGCGGTTGTTCTGGCAGCAGATCGAACCGTAGCGATTTTTGCTGCAGGTCCATGATTGACCTGCTTGGAGGGCTTTCTCTTCCTCCTTTCTGCTGTTGGAAATCATCATCAGCTTCCATTGTGGTGGCTTCTTCGGAGGATGCTAGGCTTACTCCGGTATCTTCATAGCTGTTTCTTCGCCAACTTGCTGAGAAGTTACCGCAGGCGTCGAAGTGGGTGTTTGTGTTTGTTTCTTCGTAGCAGCTGGCCTTTTCGGGATTGCGCCTGTACTGGCTGACGCAGGCTTCTTGATTAGGTTCTGGGATTTCATATTGCTGGACATATTTAATTTCTACCAGCAGCTTTTCGATTCGCTCATTCCAAATTAATGCCATTTCTTCGCTGACTACGGTATCCGAAGGATTCGCAGCCGTGGAAGTGGCGGTGGTGGCGCCTCTATTACGCTATAGGCGCCGTCTCCCTAACTCTTCAGGTCAGTGCCATGAATCTGCCATTGCGACAGTGCTCGAATTCCAAAAAAAAGCACAATTCGCAATATAAATGTTGTTTGTACTGCACTCGACGCACCGCTATAAGTAGAAGAGGCCTAAGGTACAGCACAATAGAGCTCAAAAAGTACATCCATCAAGGAACACGTGTGCACTCGGTGACAGCTGAGGCGGAACTCCCACGCTGGTTTAGAATGCAAAACGTCCTTTTAAGCACATAAACTTGTGTGTGAGTGTCGATGAAAAAATAATGGCAAAGCCATCTATTGTTTATATTAGGAGGTATTTCATATAAATAAAATAAACAAGAAGATTCCTCCTAAAACGGCACAAGTGGAAAGCCATGTTCATAATACAGTTTCATGGCTTTTCACTTATGCCGAATTAATTTTTAAAATTCCTGCCGGTTTACGAGGAATCTTCTTCATTTTATTCGTAAAAAAAGGAATTACATTTAAGACAGAAACGAATTCTATTCGACTTGAAATATTAAAATTTGATGATACTACCATAATATTAATATTAAGTAATTAATATTAAGTAATAAGCTCCTTTAACATTTAAATTTAAAACACAGATCCACTTTAATAAATATTGGATTACTTAACCCTTTAACGATCGCTGCGAATATCAAGAGTTATAGTTTTCGACCTTATTATCGGTGGAAAATCCAACCGACGAACAAACTCATCGGCCGTTTTTATATCGTTGTTACTACTTTCTGTCTGTACTACTGCATTACCGCCAGCTTTAATATATTGCACGGATCGCGTAGCGACCATTATCATGTTACGGATCACGCTAACGTACCGATTCCACAATTTTAGAAAATCTGAAATCGATACCCGTCGCCTATGAAATGCCAGTTCCTACTCGTGAAGGGGCGGTTTCAACTTACCGCCATGCGAGTCGTTCTGGTTGAGCGTCGTATCGCCGATACAAGCTAGAGCTTTTTTATGCTTTTTTCGCCATTACCAAACAATATTATCACCGTCGTTTAGAGTCAACGATTTATGCGTTAGTTTATCGACGGCTTTCCGCTTTCGTATGTGCGAGTCCCATTTCAAGCGGCACACTTTTGAGAATCTAACAATGTCCGTAAGCGATAAGAAACGTATGCCTCGTTCTCTTCCAACTGCTCGGAACATTTAGCGATCATCTAGAAGGAAAAGCTATTACGAATTTCTAACAGCTGAGGCTCGTCAGCACCTACAAATTTCGTACGAGGTCAGCAACGCGAACGTTCTCCACTTGTACGCGCTCGATTTTATCAAGCAACTGGGTCCCTTCGGCAGCACCGCCGCCATCATTCTTATCTAGATTTATGTGACAAGCTCCCACGTAATTGATCACTCCCGAATCTAGACCGAGAAATTTTGAATAGTCTTGCCAATCATAATCAGAAGTAGTAGTAGTAGTTGATGCGTGTATTTGTGATTTTTTACGATTTTGATTCAGTTCCTTCGTCTTCTTGCGATGTTTACTCATATTTACGGAGAAATATACACCGCTGGTGGTGAAATCCGTGGCATAACTGGTATGTCCGTTGTGCGGTAGGACAAGCACCTCGTTCGAATTCTCGTTTTTCTTCACTCGTCCGTAACGTGGATGCCGCAAGTCGAAGCCCTGTGCCAGATCAACGGCGTCATGGCCATAAGTTCTTTAACGCTTATATCTTTCTGCACCGCGTTGTATTTACGCAGTAGTTCATGCAGGGCTCTAGCGTTGTAGGGTATAAGTTTACGACCGGACAAATAAATAGGAAACTGAGAGAACGATCTCGTACTTCTAGAGACCACTGAGGGGCATCAGTGACCACACCATGTCCAAATCGACAAATTTGTACTAATAGTCGAAGCCGCAGAACTCCTCTAGAAATTCTACGATTTCTTGATGTCGAGCTACATATAATCTGTTTGTGCTCCGAGAGAAAAGTTCCTCGTACACTACTACATATAATCTGTTTGTGTTCCGAGAGAAAAGTTCCTCGTACACTATGCGCTTCCAAGAGGTTCTAGTTTTATAGTCTAGATAGCGACAGGCGAAATAGCTAACCACTCGTTCGTATAAATGTGTTAGAATACAATTATTCATCGTCGTTTCGTGCTGTACTGCCAACGAATGTATCAGGAGAAGGTTTTTATAATAAAACTGCACACCGTTACTTTTTCGCAGCTCGAAATATCCGGAATTGAGCGCTATGCGTACTATCCTGTGTCGCTTGTTCTGCAGATGGTAATAAAACTCGAATAGATGATTTAAACTGAACTCCTCGGGAAAAATTCCTTCGTACAATTGGCGGGTATAGTAGTAGACTGCCAGATCTGACAGTTCGTCAACGTCTCGTTCGATCTGTTGCTTAATCTTCTCGAAACGCGAATAAAAGTCATTAAAACTCTCTTTATCATATAAGACGTTATATCACCGCCTTCCTCCTCTCCCTCAACGTTTGTCGTTATGGCAAAGCATTTCCTTTGCGGTAAAATCTTCTTCCGACATTTGGTCGACGAGGCACCCTGATAATCGAGACCTTTGCAAATGGGACACGCACTTTTCGCCGCCATATTGTTTATAACCTACATATATTACTCATTTGTATAAAATTTTTAATTGCATTTAAAACGTATTATGCATTATAAACAAAACAATCCATTATTGTGTCTCTTTATTTTTTACCCTGTCGATATACTATAATATTATAATATAAAATAACTACAAGGCCGAGTATGGCATGCAACAATGTTAAAAATATATACCAGTAATCGTTAAAGGGTTAATACAGCAACGAGTTACTGGGACCAAAGCGACTGTTTATTTATACGACAAAAGCTAATTACAACAAATGCATTTTAAGTTAGGCTTTCGAAATTATCAGATAATGAAATATCTTAGTACCCAAAAAATAATTTAATTTCTATGCAAAATTTGATTTTTAATGTGAGACTTTGTCAGTTACTAGTAATAATAATAAAAATTAAACAATCATTCAAAACAGAATTTCATATCTGTTATTAAAGATTTTAATGAGTTCATAATTATTCGATAACTCGGTATATCTGTTCCAGCAGCGGAGAGGCTTGGTTGCCAGCGAAAGTTTTCATTGTATATTGTTAATAAGGCGTTTAACGTCACCCTAACTTGTAATTATTTATTTCCATATAACATCAGATAACTTTTAATTCACTTGAATTGTGCTATCCTTTTTGTTAGTACTAAAAACTTTAATATTGCGACACTATGAACGTGCCATCGTTACGTATTTTAAAGCCTTAATATTTATTACTTTTACTTTGTCTATAAAGGGCCCTTATTAATTTGTATTTAGGCGCAAATTTTATAAACATTCGCAATTTTTTTGTACGTACTTGTCGATTAACACACTAATGTTCATGCATCGACTATTCAAATTTTATTTTCTTCCATTCATAATTTAAAACCACTAAAGGGTCCTGTGTCTTCGCACGTCCTCGCACAGCATTTATTCCTATTTAAGTTTCGTTTTTATAAACGTATAACGGGACGAAAATGTCTTTGGGCCTTTGAAGGTTGAGGGAAACGCCGTATTTGATACTGAATCAGCTCGTTGCTCCAACAGCCACAGGTGAAGCGTTGGGGGTTTACACTATTTGTTCGTAAGAATTGAGGTAAAAATTCACAACGGCTTTCGAGAGTCAAAATTGGACAAAAGTCGTTATTTTTGTGCGCTACCTGCTCTGTTTGTCAATACGGAAGTTCTAGTTACTGGATACTAAATCATAAGGAATTTAATTCCACTTACGAGGTACTTGGTTTCTCGTACGCCACTGGAGAAGCCCTCCAAAAATTGTACTGTTAGACTTACAATATGCGAGTGTTCCTTAAGTACTTAAATCTATTATTATCCTGTAAGAAAATTATTGTTATACCAAGAGTGAACACAAATTTCTACAGCTTAAAAGGTTCCACACAATTTTGTATAGAGCACTTCTAGAAACCTGAGAACGTTATTTAATAACCAGGGCAATATCAACCGTCTATTCTCATAAACTTTTTTATAAACGTTCTGCACCAGGTCGTCATGAATGACAGATGGTTGCCCACTTCGAGTCTCATCGCGTACATTGGAACTGCCTTTATTAAATGCCTCAATCCGTTTTCTCACCTTGTCGCCATACATAGCATTATCTCCGTTTACTTCACTAATCTATTAATGAATTTCAGCCTCCTTCGCGCCTTTTGCATTTAAGAAACGGATTGGAAACTATATTTCACAATCCGCAGGACTTTCAACGGTTTTAGATATTTTAGACACGCATAGAAAGATATAAACACTGATTACAGTTTGCATAATGACGTCCGTTGCCGGCTAATAGATACAGGTAATTAGTGTGTATCCGCGGAACGGAGAACTCTGCGCAGTAATAGTCATAAAACGTTACTTACTTAAAAAACACGCTTCATATTACCATTTAAAAATTTCGCTAAATACTATAGGTATTAACAATTACTTGTTCCTGCATTTTTACATAGATGTCCGGATCTGCTGTCACGTGTTGCCATGGCGTTATGACACAGGCAACTTATAATTGGATGGGTTTAAAACGCTACCAATCTAGTCACAGTGGAGTCAGGTAGTGGGTGACGAAATTGTGAGTTCGACCACCGTACAGAAGAAGTCTTAGTCGAAAATTGTGGGTACCACTGACTTCCTCTTCGCTTATAACGGGATGAAAACGTCTCGTTGCTTCGGCAGCCAGAGTGAGCCGGCGGTAGGGGGGGTTTACAGTATTTGTTTGTAAGGATTTAACTAAAAATTCTGGACGGCTTACGATAGTCAAAATTGGGTAAAGTCGTTATTTTTGGGCGTCACCTTTCTGTTTGTCGATACGGAAGTTTTAATTACTGGAGACTAAACGATAAGAAATTTAAATGCAATGTTTGTATTCGGGAATGCTTACAAGGTACTTAATTTCTCGTACGCCACTGGAGAAGCCCTACTAAAATCGTACTGTTAGACTTACAATGTGTGAGTGTTCCTTAAGTACTTAAGTCTATTATTATCCTGTAAGAAAATTATTGTTATTCCTTATTACTAAGATTACGAAAAATTCTGCATTAATAAAAGCATCTAGTTTTGACTAAATGGTTATAATAAAATAATATAACTTACACAGGCAATTAGAGCACATTTAGTTAAACAATTATTTACTAACTAACAAAACGGTACTAGAAAAAGAAGAAGGGGTCCGCGATTTACTTATTTAAAATCTACTTAAACTATTAACAAAGTCTTGACTCCTTGAATTAAAGGTGGTCCGGAATCGAGATACTTAACTATACTAAACGTTTGTCTTCACTTTAAATTTTAAAGAATTCGTACAACAAAACAACAAAATGTCTAACTGAGACTTGAGGGTAGTAACTTCCCAAGCGAGTGGTGATTACGTTACTAAAAAAACTTTGGGGTTGAGGGTCGGATTCTTCCTAGTGAAATTTGCTGGTTTATCAAGTGGAAAGGCCTTATAACAGAAAAATGGCCACTTTCTTGTGATTGCTTTGTGATTCGTGACTTTAGTAGCGGGATTCAATGCCTGCCGTAGTTTCTGATTATAACGTACTTGGAGTACCTTCCAAACGTATGATGACCCCTTTGGCCAATTTGAATGGGGATTACGAAACTTGGCCCAAATTTAATTTGATTCGCATGGAGCGCCAATTTGCCTAATTCGCTACGATTCAGACAGTTGGTAGTTGATACGATTGGCTAGTTCGTATTATTTAATTCAGAAACGGCATTGCTTTCAATAACGCCACGTCTCACTAATACGTGCTTGCACTTGAGAGCTCTTGTTTCAACTAATTAATTTTGTACCTTTTTATCTTGAAATTGGCGCAGAAAGGGGGGTTTAGTGGTTGCTATTTATTTATAGAAACAAATATTGTTTCGTGAGAAGCTGAAGTTATAAATTGTTTTACACACGTAAACCAGGGGTTTTCAAAAGTTCATTATTATAAACGATTCGTAATAACCTGTAAAATCTTTATTTATAAATTTTAATACCAAATGAATACTGATAATTTACACATTTGATTCTGTTATTGACTTCCTTATATACAGGGTGTTCCCAAATTAAAGATAGATGTAGGAATTTTAGACACGCTTACAAACGAATTCGATTTCTTTGTGTAATAGCTGATCATACAACCAACATGTGTTGTTATTCTAGCATCAAAGTTTTTTACACTCATACCATATTTGGCGTACTCATATAAGGCACTGACTATTCATTTTAACGCGCGAAGCGTATTGTAAAAAATTATTTATCCAAAGGAAATTAATTTCACTTTTAAATTTTAAATTTTGTTTAAATTAACATGGTTTGAAAATACTTATTAAGATTAGTTCTACATAAAATGTTTATACAGTTGCTTAAAAATATGACAAAACCGTCGTTTTAAATAATTAAAATAAAATCGAATGGAGTATTTGCTTTGTGCCATTACAAATGTGGAAAAAGAAGGCCGGATAAAAGTGAGATATTGACATTTCCTTCATACAAAGGTTCTCAGAGGAAAAACAACAGATAAAAGCCGTCTAAGAAAATTAGTGCCACAAAAACAATAAACCGGAATTGACCCGAGTAGCCCTAGTTGATACAAATGAACACCAAATCGACGCACTTCATAAAATTATCAATTAGGTTTCATATCAGATGACAGGACACGGTGGATCGTTTACGAAGAATCGATTGAAGAAGATTACATTCAATGTTATAAGTGTTGAGGCAGCGTGCACGAAGCATGTGCGTAGTTATCTGAAACCCCAAAAAATTGTGCCACAACTATTGTAGCATATGATTTTTACTCTTAGCGTTTACAATTGATTAATTTTTGCTTGTTCTTAAAATCACTGCCTGTTAATTTTAAATCCAAATTTTGTAGAAAATTTAATACTTTCGGGTGTCTGAGGCTACCCACACTCCATATAAGGAATGTCCGCAGTATTTTACCATTATTAAAAGCAAATAATAGTTAAAAAGTTTTAGCGGCACTAATTACTAATTATGTTAATTTTTACTAATAGATATTAAATATTTATCAACATACTAGTACATAAAACAGAAAATATGTACACATTCGTAAACTGTTTGTTTAATCAAAAAGTGTACTTGCGAACTCGAATCGATTTTAGCTAGAGTAACTCCGATTGATATATTACCTAATTAAAGTAGGTTTAGCGATAATTCTTTTAATAAAGAAGCTTATGATGTCCTATCCATTAACTTGAAATCTCGGTTACAAAACCGGATCGTTACTTGAATGTTATCGTGATATAATCCATTTTTAACATTTTTAATCACAATAATGTCTTTGAAATTAGCTCTTTTGTTATAAGTGAAGTGTTGATTAAACAATAAAGCAGTGCTCCCTAATTTATGTTTCTCTTCACGAGTAATCATACAAAGCTGCTATTAAGTGTGTAGGAATTAGCAGCTGCTACATTTCATTATCAGATATATTTTAAAATTCAAAGTTATCCTATATTTTTTGTTGTTTGAAAAGCATTAATTACGAGGAATGTACTAGACTGGTTGGTATTTACCGTAGTCGAATTTATTTGTTTGATGTTTATTTTAAGTCTAACAGTTGTATCAATAGCTTGACTATTTGTAGACTGAACAGATAAGAAGTTAAGCCCTAAGCTATTAATGGAAGTATAATTACAATACAAAAATTTGAAACTGAAAAATTAGATCATTAAAAGTAATTAATCTCGTTGATCCAAAATGTCATAAATATCATGTGATTGTTTAAATTTCAAATTAAGCAGACTATTTACATTTATATAATTTTGGTTGGTATTTTACCATGAAAATGACGATTACACAAGTGACATTTATCTTTATCTAGTTTAACTTCTATCTCACGCATAAAGAAATGAACCTTGCATTTATAAGACACATATGCTCTTAAAACTTTAAGCAAATAAATTCAGAGAGTGTTTGTCATTTATTACAAGATATTTGTGAACACAAATTTTGTTCCCTAAAAACATTTTGAAGAATCCGAGGAGAATTATTTGAAACCATACAATAATTTATTTTTGTTTCAGTGCGAAAGTAACATTCGAAAATGTGTAACGGTTTTTCATGTTTGCAAAGTCTGCAGAGCCTCACTTTGGTTCGACAACTGCAATATTTCGTGGTTTTTAAAACTCTATGCTGGTGCGCCCAATATATATAATAAAAATACTTTCCCGTGCTTTCGGGTTCTTTGCTCCGGTCTCTAATGAAATAGCCCCATTTCTGCAGGGTACAATCACCAATCTTCTAGAATTTATATAAATTGTATTTAATTCAACACTCAATACCTGAATATTTCAAGTTAAATACTATACACGTAGTTGACTCAAAGAAAAAAATGTATTTGGCAAAAAGAATAATTCTCACTTTTATAATTATTAATTCAAAAAACTAAGGGCCCTTTACAAATTGCACTGATATGAGAATCAGCGGTTAAACATGTGACTAAAATTCATATGCAAACTTATTCTAAATAAAAGCAAATGGATATATCAACAAATGCAAAAGTTTGCAACAAAGGCGATATGATCACCAACGTACAGAGTTGATTTCCAAAAAAATCCCACCTTTCTCTTTAACTGACTGTATATAAAATGATATGAACTAAAGTGGGTTGTTTTCAGATATTGAAAACATATTAAAGTTAATCAAAATTAAAATAATGTTCCATAAAATAACTTTTGATTTAACTCATGCTCCTTAGTTCAGTTCACGACACGCCACTGGATTGTTTTATTGGGGATTTACCGTTATGCCTCGAACACCTGCTTCACCGCTTTCAAGTTCGCGCACCTTCAGAATTTTACTTTGACTCGTAGAGATTTTTGTCAATTTTAATTGACTTCAGAACAATTCTACAATGAAATTTCAATAACGTATTTTACCTGTACAAATAATTCCTTTGTTTCCGGCAACAGTTTGTTATCAACACTTTTCTAGATTTCGTCTAACTGATGGATAATCGGTGCCCAGATTTCCATTTAAATATCAAATCATTTATTTCTCTTCATTGTTTAACGTTATAAAATGTCGTCAGTGCTTACCAATACGACACTCTTATTGAATTTCCTAAATTAGTAAGATTTTTAGCGTCACTGATGCGAAATACAATTTCACTATTTACTCGCACTCAATAATCCCGATTTTAACAATAAAGACCCACTTACATCTTTTTGAAAAATTTTATTTTACAATTTTAATATGGCGCACCAGTCTACCCACATCCCTTCTCGTCATTCTACCGGAAAACTACCCCACTACTATATATTTTAGTAAGTTTCACATTTATCGCTGCCAACTTAAATCTAATCACGTTTTAACAAATTATTTCTATATTTTAACTGATTCCTTTTGCTTATAAACTATTTTCAAACGTACATACGCGAAATAAAATTTATGAACTGGTATTTCACCGCTAATCTTAATTTATGAATTAATATAATAAAAACTCAAATCTTGACTTATTACAAACGTATGTCATTATTATTATTATTATTATTATTATTATTATTATTAAATTCTTCAATAATCAACTGATATTCTTAGGTGTAATTTTCAAACCTTTAATTTTAATTTTGACTGTATCTAAAACAGCGCCATACTTGACGTAACGGAAAATTTAAACATCCCATAATTCACACATCTAAGTAAAACTGCCTATAACTCCGAAATATTTATTTTTTAATTAGTGCGGTACTATTTTTATACTTCAGCCAGAAAATATAGTTTCAAAAATTTTAGTTTGTGTACCTGTTTTTTCAATTAATCTTAAGAAAACGCTGGATCAATATTGAAGACACTTGTACAGCTTATATCGACTGCACCAGTTTATTCTTTGTTTTATTTCTATATTACAACAAAAGCTCCTCCAAAATAACCTGTTCAAGATGTTTGATAATTGATCAGCTAGGACCAAGCGCGTTACGGAGCGTGCATCGCCGCCGCACAATCTTACATGGCATCAGTATGATGTACGGATATATGAATGTCATTGAAATATCTTACTCTAATATTTTGGCAAAAATGTTTCTATATAATAGAACATTGCAGTTTACACAGTAAACCAAATTAATTATTAAATTCGAATATGGGAATTACCTGTTACAAAGATATCTAATTATTCGCGTTTGTACAATCTATTTACATTCTTTATAAACACTCATTTCTATCAAAGATGAAACTAAAATTTTTTTAACTTCCCCAATATATCACGGTTTAGGGACCCCCGAAAACATTGGTCTGTTAAGGAATTTATAAACATATTTTGCAAACAAATTTATGAATTTAAGTATGAAGAGAACGTTAATAAGTTCTATTACTATGAATAAATAAAAAACACTTTATTTCTTCGAATTGTGTAGGTATTTCCATTTCGGTGTAAAATGAGTACCTTGACATTATACATGAAATACAACATCCTCTAAATGTGTCCATTGGTTACGTTGGCAAAACACTTCTGTGCACATGTTCCATGTCCTTTTGGATCATCATCGGCCATATTTCGTGAATGACGCGTTCAATATCGGCCCTCAAGTC
>JAHWXV010015999.1:0-19460 GCA_024586415.1 Phrixothrix hirtus | reverse complement strand
AATTTGAATTTTATAGACAGTAAATTCTTTAGTGGTATACGAGGCACTCTCGTTTATTTTAGGCAGCATAGATATAAGTTTCTCTAGAGAAAAAGGTATGGGATGCTTGCTAATTAATCGCTTGTAATACGCAACTAAAAACATTTTATTTCTTTAACTATTTGTTTTTCTTAAAGCCACATTTTCATGATTGGGTAGCGTATGATCGTGCGTATTCCTTTTATTTAACTCGTATTCATATCTTACGCATTATACAGCTTAACTGTTTTTTAATAAAAATTGAACTGACGCTATTATTATAATTACCTTTTTTTTTGATAAATACTTAGCATTCCTTTTTAATTTTCCACATTCACTTTATGTCAATATATCTTATCTTTTTACGTCCTTTAATAGATAGTTCTAGTCTAATCAATGTATATGCTGACGCTATATTATTTAGAGTTGAATTAATATTATAAGGTACTTGCTGTATACAAGATACCATAAAATAATTCTAGGTTAGCTTCGATTTATAAAAAGCATTTCACTAATTCTTTGTGTATGTCAATGTGTTCCTAACCAGGACATAAATTCTTTAACGTTATTTTCTATATTATGTTTTTGTTATTATTATGCCTGACTAATAATATTCTGGGTATGTAAATAAATACCTAATTATTTGTTAAATTATATTGTTCTAATTTCACCGAACTTCCTTCTTTTTCCTAGTTGATTTTTCTTTAGGTTTACTTAGGTCTACTGCACCAGAGGTCGAGTTCGTATTGTAAGTAAACTTATTATAAGAGAGAATCTTGTCGTTTGGGTGTTCTTTGTGATTTTCTTTTTTATAGTGAACGACTGGCGCCATATTGGCTCTTTACTGTACTTTATTTTTTTTACTTTTGACTTAAGTCGATTTTAAGGTTGTCCGAACCTAGAAGAGACCATCCGTGAAGTGTTAGGCTTGACAACTATATACCTACACCGATTACACCATACCCCCCCTACTCTACCGCATAGCTACTGAGCTAGAATCTGTGGCAATTCCTTGAGTTTTTTTGGACTTTCTTTTCTTTTTTTCTCCAGGCAGCAGTGGTATTTGGTGTAGATTTCGCGTGTGTTGATTTACGATCCAACCGGTACCCCTGTTATCCTCACTTCTTTACTTCCTTCTTCGCCTGGGAGGTCTCGGGGTTTGACAGCTCATAATCAAAGTTTGCTTTTTGTTTTTTTGTTAATTTCGGTTTTGTTTATTGTTCTCTATAGTTTGTTTTGTATTAAAATTCTCTTTATCCTTTTCACAAATTTTAAGGATAAATATTAACTTGTATGTGACGTAATATTGTTACTTCGATTATGATGTAGACTTTTTTAGCTTTAGAAATTTGTTTTAAAATTGGTTCATCAATTTCGCTCGTGATTGTGCACATGTATATTAAATAGGAAAGAAAGATTGTATTAATTATAGTAAGCGTAGCGTAATTAAAAATCGTTGAAAGTGTTAAGGTATATGTAATTCGCCTGTCTATTCACGAGTAGTAGTGGAAAATGGTAGTTTTGAATGAGATATATGCACGCGGTCGGTTAAAATGAAACAGTAACGTACATTACGATAGTTGCAGAAATATATTCAGCTGGAATAATACTATACCTATGGTGCAAATTCCGTGGTGAATGTTGCGATACCAGGTTGAAGGAAATTGGGTCATTGTGAGCTACATTCCTTGGATTCATGAGTATTGGAATATTAGGGTCTCTTGCTGAGAAGCTGAGTGCCATTTTTATTATTATAGCTTTTAATACTCATCACAGTTATCTGTTAGGTCACATGAGACGGTGCCTACTGTGAAACCAATTGATTAGTTCAAAATACGAGGAAGATACGTTATATAATACAATTTGTTATATTACGTTTAATTGTATTGGAGTAACGTTTTGGTTAGTGACTTAATAGAAAAAAATCACTTGTATTTGAGCCTAAATCTTGTTTATGTTATAGTCCATTCGAACGAGAGACAAAAATTGTTAAAAGATTAGAGTCATTAATAAAGTGTGACTGTCTTTTTTCTCGAATTCGAGTAAGTAATGTTATTTTTGATATGTCAAGTAGGAACTTGAAAGACAGTGGCTTTCGCAACGGTTTATCGTTACAACGATTGGTTAATGTACCGTTTCCTGTAATCCGATTTACATATATTTCTTGTAGTTATCGAAGCCTTTATTTGATTTACAACTGACAAGAACTATTGAATGTTTAGAAAATAGTAATATGCCATTAATTCGTACTAAACTTTGATAGATAAGCATATGATGCACTTAACACTTCAGTATGCTTTTTTAGCAAATAAAACTTTTCATAAGCTTTATTGCTATTTGGGCATTTCAAATAAAGTGAAACGTGCATTTTAATGTGACATTTATTTAGTCTTACTTAATTTAAAAGTTTTATCAGTAAAAACTACGATTATTGGATTTGCAAAAAAATTTACTTAAAACATTATTATAAAACTCTATAGTCTATCGCCTATGCGGAGTAACAGATAAACAAAACTATATTTTCTGATAAAATGAGTGGATATGGTTACTCCAAACAACTATAACACACACTTTTTTGGTGATCAAAGCAAACCCAGTTATTACACTTACTTCAAGTTTTCCTGGTGATTTTGTTACGGGCTACTCCACAGAGAAAACATCGTCCAATGCTTGAGGTTTTGGGCGGGACTGGTGAAGCATCTTCTTCGATGTGAAGCAAAAGCTTACCTCTCGGTTTAATCTCTTTCGGTGTACATTCCAAAGATATACGTCGGTGAATTGCTGATTTCATCAAATCTAAGGCCAAATTCTGCAGGAAATTTTTACGACTGACATTTTCGCCGCTATTGTTATGTCTAAAAATTACTATGGCATTTACTCCAGCCATATTCATCATATGGAGAAATACAGTTAGTGGCCACCTACGGGAGTACCTAGACACATCATAGTGTCTACACATTTTGCCTACTACGAGGTACGACAATTTAGTAATGAGACTGATTTGATTTGCAAGATGTGGCAACCCTGCAGGTTGCGCAGGCGCTCCGTCTTTGGCCTTGATCTCTAAGCTACTTCTAGTCTAAGCGGCACATTGATGCGGCCGCTCAGTCGTGAGTTGTGCTGTAATAAGGGAACATGTATTTTTATCTCTCGTTACAGAAATGGAATCGTGAAATATTAGGCAACGGTATACCATTTCTTTTTGTGTTAAGTTGGATGAGAATGCGACAGCAACTTACGGTAAGCTTCAGAAGGCTTTTGGAAATGAGGTTATGTCAAGAGCTCAAGTTCTTCGTTGGCATAAAATGTTTTGTGAAGGCAGAACGAATATTGAAGATGGAGACCGCAGTGGACGACCATCAACCTCATGGACTGATGTCAACATGGACAGTGTGCATGAAATCGTACGATCTGATTGAAGATTATTCGTTAAAATGAGGGCACAAGAACTCAATATCAATTGGGAAACTGATCGTCAAATACTAACTCAAAATCTGGGTATGAGAAAATTTGTGCAAAGATTGTCCCCAAAAATTTTACAGACTAACAGCGAGAAACACGGAAAAATGTGGCAGTCGATTTTTTAGTGCAAGTGCAAATTAATCCAGATTTATTGAGCCGTGTTATCATTGGTGATGAAAGTTGGTTCTACCAGTACGATCTAGAAATAAAACGTCAAAGTTCGCAATAGTGTTCAAAAGGATCACCCAGACCAAAAAAAGCTCGCATGCCAAATCTAAAGTGAAATATATATTTGTGTGCTTCTTTAATTCCAAGGGCATTGTTCATAAAGAGTGGGTGCCTCCTAACCAACCAATTAACCAATATTTCTACAAAGAAATTGTAGAAGACTTCGAAAACGAGTTCTTCATCACAATAATGCGCCATCCCATACTGCACTGTGTATGCAGCAATTTTTTAACCTCAAAGCGCATTTCAGTACCACCACAGCCACCTTATTCGCCCGATATTTCCAAGAGTCAAAATGGTGGTCAAGGGATGCCATTTTCGAACAATAGAAGATGTCTGAAAAGCTCTGACGAGTGTCTTGGAGGAAATTTCAAAAGAAGAGTTCCAGAAATGTTACCAGCAGTGGCAGAAGCGCTGGAGTAAGTGTATGCAAGCAGAAGGGAACTACTCTGAAGGAAATTGCACTAAAGATGACCAAAAACAAAAGTGATACTTTTTTTCATATCAATTTCGTTACTTAATTGTCGCATCTCGTGTGTCTACATCGTGTTTTGTGTTGTTGTAAGTTATTATCAGGCACGGTTTCCTGTCTTTCCTCGTTGTTAGAATCGATAGCGATGAAACTAGGGCTGTCTTATCCTGGAAGCCATCAAGGCTTGATTTACGTTCCCTAACTTTACCAGTAAGGAAAGATTCAGGAATTTCGGGCTTGTTTTTTTTATAATTCCTATATATGTCAGAGATTCTTCTTCTAAAAGCAACTTAGCTAGAGGAACTGAGGAGAAAAAATTATCGGCAGTTATGTTCCTTCGCGACCCAACTTCATTTTCTATTATGCGACATACAAGGTCAGTTGTCTTGTTGCTGGCGTAATATGGGCCATGTGATTGTTTGTCAACATATACCGCTAACTTATTGGTATAAAAGTTAGACGCAGAAACAAAGCACGAATCTGTATGCCAAATGTAGTCGGCTTCTTATGCATATATTGCCGGAAAAGACACTTACCATGGAAAGCAACAAGCTGGTCGGCTGCAGTCAAATAATCAGTTGGCCTAAATTATTTGGCAGGGTTCGATAGAAATCTATCAAACACTAATCTCACAGGGACTAACTTGTCTTCTGCTCGGGGTCGTTCTCTATCACGTACTTCATCAAATCTGCGGCATCGTACGAGAAATCGAAACCGATGCTCAGACATTGTAACATACACTGCATCACATCCAGTCCCACGGCTGTTGTCCCATAAATCAAAAATATTCCGACGGCTTGACTTCAAAACTCCGGTAAGGTATAGAATATCTAACAGAGATCTGATTTCTACCTCATCCGTATGTTTTGCATCCGTTTGCCTTGAAAAATGTTCACTTATTTTATCAATATATATTCGACAATTTGATGTATTATTACATCACCAATTTGGCAAGCAAACGATTCAATTGGGCTCTTTGCATTTTTAGCAATACGTTGTGGGCTAGGCTTATGAAAAGCAGGTATTATATTGCAACGTAGTGTTCGTGATGTACCTACCATCTGAGGTCTAAATACCAACTTTTTTTGTCTACCAATGTAAAACTGACGTGATCAACTGGAGGCTGCCGAGATTGATTTTCTGAGTGAGTTTTTTCTTCTTGATCTCCTTCTATATATTGCGCTACCTCACATCCTATCTCAGTGTCACTGTCCTCCACTATTTCTTGTACAAAATCTTCCTCAATTTCGTCTGGGTCCTCAATTCCAAGAACACTTTCGCTGTCACTTTCCGTTCCGTTAACCACCGCCACCATTGTTGCCTGTCTCGCTCCGAATACGTTTGAAACCATCTATGTAAAAATAAACAACAAAATAGAAATAATTATTTTATATAGCGCGATTTTGGTCGTTATATATTTGGTCGCGTGGATCACAATAGTAGTCCAGCTTCAAAAAACGCACTCAGCTTTTATACTAGGTTATCAAGAACACCGAGATTGCACTAACACGTCTGGTAGGTTGTGAAAGAAAGCTAAGTGACCGCTTAAGGTCAAGTGTGTTGCCAACTGCTAACGGCAACTAAACAAACAAGCATGGATCACAATAGTGATCCGCGCGACCTATGCAGTGTTAAGATGGCCTTTAACTGATTTAAAAAATAAGTGAGTCAGTGGAGTATCAGTTTCTGAGAAATATCTTTCATAAGCATCCCGTTTCGTAGAGTCACTTAACGAGTTTACCTTTGATAAGTTTATGATTTTATATAGCACTTAACACTTGATGGATAATTAAATAACGATTGCTTATTTTTATACGCACGCCAATTTTACCATTGAACAGGATAGTCTTTAATTGTCCGCTGTGATATTCACAATTCATATCCGGTTACCATATCTTTTTATCGCAAATCAATATGCGGGTTCATAGAGAAGTAATTTCCAGCCACATTAATACCATATTTTTCATTAATTGTTATTTATATCCGTAGCTTTCATTATTGACTTGACCTGATACCGCATAACTTGTGTTGTATTAAGCATAAAAGAAACTTTTCGAAAAAGGATGTTATGCAAACATGAGATTTTTTAACTATATAGTCTTCCACTACAACTATTCCATTGATAGTTTTAAATCAACAGCACCTAGGTCATTCTCAGAAGCTTTCTGCAGCTTTCGTAAAAATTCTGCTTTTTGATTATGTTCGTACCTTTTTTGATTATGTTCGTACCTCTATATGACGAATGCGTTTTTAGTGTCAAACATTACAACACAATACCCGCTGAACTGTTGTATTTTGTTCCCTTTATATTTAAATTTCCCCGTTGTATACGTGCGATGGTACGCGGGGGTTATTGGAATGAGTCAAAATTTCATATACTAATTTCAACAAATCTTCACGATTATGTTAAGTTTAGTGTGGTGTTTGTCCGCCTTTCTGTCGTCCGGTTTTCTGCGCTGGATCGTTTGTTCACGTTAACTTAAAAATGCTTTCACGTTGCGCTCAAATTTGGAAGGTACAAATTAGGGAAGGTTTTCGCGAGTTGAAAAGCTTATGGTGATGATATGTAAGGAAATTACGTGGGGTATAGTATGGTATAACAATTTTTGAAGACAGCAATTATTTTTGATTATACCTTGGAAAAGAACGGATTTAAATATTAGGTTGAGTCATAGTAACTTCCGATACAGGTAGGTAGAATCTATTGATTGCAGCTAACCACTATGAGTCGCCGGGATAAACGAGTTTTTGTTTTCGCGAAGTAGAGAAGGGTTCTGTTGTTCTTTTCACAACTATTGTGTGTGGTGCACGTGTCGTTAAACTGTTGTTCCTATCTTCTAAAGAGGAGAATGAAAAAGTGCATTTCGTCATGTGATGCTTTGGGAATTTAAACAAGGAAATAGTGCTAAGGCGACAGCTGAAAAAATATGCAGTGTATACGGTGAAGGATTAATAGTAGATCGGTCAGTTAGAAATTGGTTTACCAAATTCTGTTCTGGAGAGACGACTTTAAAGGAAGAACTGAGGGTGGAACGTCTTTCCAACTTTAACGACAACCTTTTAATGTCAATACTAGAGTAAAATCCACGTCAATCAACAAGAAAGATGACAAAAAGGTTGAATACATCACAATAAACTGTATGCCGCCACCTGGAAAAATTAAGGAAAGTCAGCAAGTTAGGAGTATGGGTACCTCACAATCTCAGTGAACGAAATAAGGAAGATCGAATGTCAATCGCTACAAGTCTGCTTTCACGGGTAAAACTCGAGCCATGTTTAGCCAGTATTATAACGGGCAATGAAAAATGAGCTACCTATGTCAATATTATCCGTAAAAGACGGTGACTTGATAAGAATCAATCACTCCTGCCGGATCTGAAAGCAAACATCCACGGAAAAAAGATTTTATTCTGTGTATGGTGGGATTGTTGATGTATAATTCATCATGAGTTATTGAAGTCAAATTTAACGATTACTGCGGATACATACCTTCAGCAGCTGCAAAGAGTTAAAGAAATACTCCAGGAAGAGCGTCTTGCACTCATAAATCGCAAAAACGTCATTATTTTACACGAGAATGCGCGACCACACCCAGCAAGGATGACTCAAAAACAATTCTTGAACTTGGATGGTCTGTTTTACTACACCCACCTTACTCCCTAGACCTTGCCCCGACACACTTTTACCTTTTCTCCTTACAAAAATTTTTGAATGGAAAAGCCTTCAATTCTGAAGAGCAAGTCAGTCAGGCTGTCGACAATTTCTTTCAGTCCAAACCAACCACATTCTACATGAAAGGAATGGATAAGCTGCCAGGAAGATGGGAGAAGGTCATACATAGTAGTAGTATCTAATAAAAAAAAACGGAAGTTATTTTAGACTCAACCTAATATATAGGGTGTTTTTCAACTTATGGCCATACACGTAACTATGGATTCTATCGATCGAATAGTGAGAATTTATCGAAAAACATGTACGTAAGAAGTTTTTAGTTTTCAGTTCAAAGTTCTTTGATTTCTGTATCCAAATGAATCATAAAAAAATCGCCCGTTACAAATTTCTTATATACTTCTACACACTTTGTCGCGTGTACACACTTGAATGGCTTATTCCTCATTAGTTGTTAAATATGGCTGACCTTGTTGGGATTGCTGCTTGCGCGGATAATGAAGAGAAGCGAAAGAGAAGACATTGGTGGAGACGTAAACATTTTGCGGAGGGACCTCGTTTCGGTTGCAATTTACTTTCTACGCTGAAATTAGAAGACATCGTGGGTTTTTGAAACTTCACCCGTTTGTCCCCAAGTGATTTTGAAGAATTGCTCCAGCTTTTAGGCAAAATGATTCAGAAAACAAAAATTTGCTGTAGAGAAGTCATTCCACCATCTTTGAGATTGGCAAAGACGTTGCATTTTCTGGAAAGTAGAGAATCGCCAATCTAATTCTCACTTTTAGGATATCGAAGCAAAGTATTTCATAGATTATGCCTAAAGTGTGTGAAGCCATTATATAATCTCAAATGATTTGGGAATGTATGTATAAATAATTATAAACTAATTACAGATAAACAATCATCTATATTTATTAAGACATAAGTAGAGTGTGAAAAACATAGAAAACTGAAAATTACTTTTATGCTACCAAAAATTAAATCAAAACAAAAAAAACTATAAGTAGTCAGTGTTTTATCAGTGTAATCATGATTTTGTTGAGAGGTAGAAGAGGAAACACAACTGCTAGAACTTTCTGAATGGTTTGACTGGTTAGTCAAGTAAACATTCCCATTTCCAAACGAAGCATAACGCTGTGTGTATTGTGCTGAGCTAAAAATATCTCCAATTTTGGTCGGTTGCAGTTCCTCAGCCTGTTTGCGATAAGATCTCCGAATACTGTGTATTCATCTCTGGATGAAGCAAGTGATTTAATGCAGCTTATTGCTCCCTGAACAAGGGAGAATATTTCTTTTTATGTACTTACTGGCATGGGTTGACGTTTTAAACTGAGGTAGGTCGCTTTCAACTGCCGTTGGCTCCTGTTTCTGTGGTTTTTATTAGAGTTACAAACTCTCGAAAACGGAAATGGTTATCATTACTATCGGCATTCACTAATCTAACACACACTGAACATACAATATGACTAGATAATATTGCCTATAGGAAACATGAGGAAACATGTTTTTTTGATACAGTTGCCGAAAATCGAAACTGATTAAGGGACCTAATTGCTGACCAATTTGATACTAGATGGAACTTCCCTCATTGGCCCCAGAACATAGTGATAGCTGATTTTTTAATTACAAAGGCACATTCAGCATTATGCTGCTTGAAGTAGAAGACGGTAACTACAACTTTGTGTATGCTGATGTTGGATGGATTTCGGATAGTGGGGTATTCAAATACACCTAAGTCTACCAAAAACTAGAACAAGATTTCCTAAATGTGCCAGGTTGTGAACCGTTATGTGGAAGAACTTGTCCAGTATCATATGTTTTTGTGGCAGATGACGCATTCTAATTATCTACTTACATGATGAAGCCATACCAAGGTTACAAGCCAGGATCATCGACACAAGAAAGGATCTAGAATTTCTGACTGAGTAGAGTACGAAGGATAATTGAAAATGTTTTTAACAGCATGTCATCAAAATTTAGAGCACTACTAAAACCAATAGCTTCGGCTCCAGATAAAATAGAGGTCATTATTTTAGCTTACATTTATCTGCGCAACTTTTTGTACAGAAACAGTGTATCAAGAAGTAACTACACTCCAGCTGGTATCTTCGATTAATATGATCCAGATGGAAACTTGATTGAGGGGTCATGGAGGAAGGAACTGAATGAAAATAACACTTTGGTCAACAACAAATTTCCATGAAATTTGGAATGAATTCAGTGATTATTGCATTTCTTCTGAACGGGAGGTTTCATGGCAATATGATTTTTACTAATTTGTAGTCCAAATAGCTTACAAAATTTAAAACTAATACATTTTTGCTAACATCCCAGAAAATATTTTCTGTTCACAAGTTAATATTATTAATAATTTCTCTACTGTAATTTAATGACATTATTTTCTGGTCTATATCTATGCATAAAAGTTAAATTAAAAATATTTTTAAAGTACTTGCAATGTCTTCTATGCTTCCTGATTAATTGCATTTTCCTCATCACTGTCAGTGCTTTTGCTACTTCTTTCCCTAGCCCGATTAATTTTTTATGCTCCCAATGAAACGCTGTTTTTAAATTGTGGATTTTTTCCTCATCCCCTACGGATACTTCAAATATTTTTATCAGTTCTTCAATTTCTATGTTTTTCTTGGTACGATTTCGTATACGTGGTTAGTTACTTCCCACAAACAAGCTTCCGAGTGAAAATCTTTAATTAACAATAATACTTTCTCTGTATGCCACATCTTGCAATTTGTACAATTATCTTTCTTCAAACTTTATTAGTAAAGCTAATTGCTAACTTATACTGAATGTTTTTTTCATTTATTGTCGATGATTCGTTTGAATACAGCAATCAAAAAACTTTTTTTTTTGCAACAACTTTGAACCATTATAACTATAAATCTAAAAACGTCGATGAAGTTTATGACCACAAATTAAGAAACGTCCTTTATATGGTAACATTTTTTGAGTTAATTTACAATATATCGATTTTTAAAAAAAATACGGTATTGATTTGTCCACTATGGCTAGAAATTACATTACGGATTCCTATCGAATTTAGAGGGTATCTTTTTTTAAGATTGAAGGTATTTGGTAGCGGTAGGATCAAACGTTTTTATTATACACCGTTTATTAATTATACTTTGTAATAGAAAATATTCAAGTGTTTACAATGTCCAATTTTTTAAATATTTTTTCTCTGTGATCGATATTAAATAAAAATCGGCGAATTGGTTACAGATAACACATAACGAGAGCACGTACAGTAAAACATTACTAGTTTTTTTAACATCGCGTTGTGCATCTGAGTTTGGAATTGGAACGGCACCTTGATTGGCTTCCTATTCCTCCCTGCTGAGGGCCGGCGTGGCCCTATACAAGGGCTCGTCATTAGCACTCCCACTTAAAGGGAGGGGAGGGTGGCCCCTAGGGGCGACTCTACGCCTTTGTCTTAGCTTGAGCGTTGCTTTTGTAGAGCCGTTTCGATTAGGCTTGGTTAGATTTTCCTTAATATCCTTTCAATCACTACCTCCAGTTCGTTAGGGTTCTTTTCTTTTGACTTATCTTTCTCGTTTATTGTGGCCCAAGCGTACGAAATCCTTCCCTTAAGGGTTTTCTTTTCTACTAGTTTGTCCTTCTGTCTAGATTGGCTGGATTCTCTGGGCATGCTCTAGTGCATGCCGAATGATCTTCGGAGCTATTACTGCATTTAGTTGTGGAGTCCGCTGGACGTTCGCACCTTGATGTCTGGTGCGACCCCGCACAAAGCTTGCACTCGTCCGGAGTTGTGCACCTATACGATAGGTGCCCGAAAGCTTGGCATCGATAGCACTGCCCGGGCACCTTCGGTTTGCTCTTTTCTTCGGTTGTTACCCTGATCTGCAGGATTTGTCTTATCTCGGCGGTTTTCGATTCTGTTTCTTCAATGTTACTGATTATCAGAATCAGTGGTAGTTCTTGTTTTCTTCTTTTTGACCTTATGATCGTGTCGAATTGATATCCCTCTATGATTAGGTCTTCCTCTATTTCATCAAGCGGGATTGATGCAGGTATTCCTTTAATAACAATTCTAGTTTGTTTTTCTTCCTGGAGTTGGAAGTAGTAGCATGCTATCTTCTTGTGCTCCAGTATTCTGAGTACCATTTTAAATTCTTCACTGTTGTTGGTGTATACTCGCATGCCGTCCTTTGTATCTTGAGCTTCTCTGAACATTCTGTTAACTGCTTCGGCAACTGTTTTTGCTTCTATATAGTTTGCTTTATTTGGGAGCACTATCGGTGGTGGTCATTTTGAGATGTTTTTCTTGTTTCCCTCTTCCGGCTCCTTATTTGGGGCTTCTGCTGATTTTTATTGAATTCTTCCTTTTTCTGTTTCTTCCTTGGGCTTTCAGTTTGTCTTAGCGTGTTGGAGTTGGACGTTCCCGGTTGTATTGCTTGTGTCCTCCTCCTCCATCGCTTCTGTGGCGTATTCTGCTGTTTATGAGTTATTGTTTCCCACTTTCCTTTTATTTCTTTTCCTACACTTTTTGGTTTTAACTTGAAATGGTTCTTCGTCACCTTCTTCCAATCTTTCTTCTTTTCAACTTTCCTCTTTTTCATTTTCGTATTTGCTCAGTTCTTCTGTGAGTCTTAATATGGCTGCGTTGCCTTTTCCTATGACTTCTTTATATTGCTTGATCTTCTCCATGATCTTGGGGCATGCTTCTTTATTTTATATGTCGTAGTAGACTTTCATTGAGCTTACATGGGCGGCTTTGGGATTTCAGGTTTTGATTTACTCGCAAAGGTCGGGTAGAACGTTTGACTGTTCATGCTGATGTTCTCGATCCACCCACTCAATGAGTGAGAGGCCTAAGGCTCATAAACAGAAACAAACGAACGGGTATGAAAAAGAAGAGCCACTACGTGTCTGCTGCCGTCGTCTACCCGCCACCAGATGAGCCCGGTACCTTGATATTTTTTTCCTGCAACTTATAGAAAATACGAGGTGGTTTAATGTTATCATAGCAATGTTTTATATTTTATATTTATCCTTGTTTTTATTAATAGAAGATAATTCGTATTGATGTATTTAGATATAATTTATTACATTAAAATCCACAAAAAATGAATCTAAGTTTGAAGTTTTGTTGCTATTTCTGAAAAAAGTATATTAATTAATAATTGCGTGGTCACTCATTCAAGTACTTACAACGTCCATCCTTACTTAATCATAGAGAACATTGTGAATGTAATAAAATTGTACTTTTGCAATTTTTAAAATAATAGTATTATTTAAAAAACTATGCGACCAACCGCTGAAGTACTTACTTCGCCAAACTTGGCTTAGCTTTCGTGATTGTTGTAAAAGCAAATACAAAAGTATTTACTAATATAGCGACTTACGTTCTAGTCGGTGAAGCTATCCAAAGCGAGGTCCACTCGCTTCAACTCCCATTTTTTAATGTATATTGCATATTGTGTAATTGTCAAAGTATGTATTAGAAACCCTATTTATAAAGTTCTTTAAACCAGTAATTAAATAAGAAACGATTTTATTTAAGAAGGATATTTAACAAAAGCCATTTAAAATACAGTATAACTAAACGACTCAAAACCTAATTAAACTTACATATGTTTCGGTCACAAATTATAAGATTGTCATCATGGTGCACATTTTAAACGTGTAACATCAAACAAGTAAAATTTAAAATATCTAAACTATAGTACTTCAATAAGAAGTTTAATATAAATCACAGTCAAAAGTGAGGGAAACTAGATTTTGAGTCGTTTAGTTATGCTGAATTAATTGTTCCCCATTGGAGAATAATGAACCTCAACAAACTATTTAAAATAATTAATTTAAGTACAATATATTCGTGTAGTGATATCTAGTCGACTAAAATAAGAAGTTAGTATAATATAAACATTCAAGAACATGGAGAAAACTTCTAATAAAGGCGCGAATTTTAAAAATTAGTCCACTGGGGAAAAGATACAAAAATGTGTATTCTGAAGATTTCAAGAATAAAACCTAGGTGTATAGATTTTCTGACAGTTTATGAATTGACAAAGCTTACCGGGTACTTACTTTGTATGTAGAACATTTGTGTGAGAGCATACACATTTTTATATCTTTTCCCCAGTGGATGAATTTTTAAAGTTCGCGCCTTTATTAGAAGTTTTCTCCATGTTCTTGATTGTTTATATTAATTACGTACCATTATGAGGTATAATGTTATATCATATTGTGTTAAACTGATATTATACGTGTACATGGTTCAAAATCCTTGAATAATTTTATGAGTAAGTGCCTTTTCACACGTAGCTACCGGTGGTCGACACACGTGGGGACCACCGGTGTCGCGCCTTTTCACACATAACCACCGGTGTCCGACACGTGCGTCCAACACATTCACTTGCCGCTGTGCTTACAATAATAAAAATGAATATTGAAGATGCAACATCGATTTTGGCGGGAAATTATTAGTACAGCAACGACGAGGAAATATTGGGTGCATCCGCTTTTAGTTGAGAAATGTACATGCGAAAAAGTGCAAAACTTTTTCGAAATTTTTGCATGTTCATAAAAGCTTACGATGAAATTTTGAGAATACTGCAAGGAAGACTCCGAGGGACAAATGCCACACGACGACTGCATATAATATCCGATCATGTACGTGATAATCGCACAGTGTTTGACACAAAAACTGGCTCGTGTGAAAGCAACGATTGAAGGTAATACCTCGCTACAAAGAAATCAGTGTCTAGTGGTTCAGTTTATGCCGAGGTCCGGAAAATATACAGCAGTCGCAGCGCCGCTGAACACGGAGTCATGCGCAAATTTGAATCATGTGTAAGGGTTCATTAAAAGCAATACTTTACTAAAATCCAACACAGGTGGTCGCCATGCGTGTCGACCACCGGTAACTCCATGTGAAAAGGCACTAAAGCTCCGACTGGCAGGAATTCAGGTAGAGATCTTTGACATATTTTTTGGGACCCATCACAGAAATGTCAGTCCAAATAATATTGTAATACAAGGGCCATTTTTAAAGAACCGGTTACGTTGCACAACCCCACACATATTTGCCAAAGAGCATTGCAAGGTCAAGTGGCATACTACTAGATGGCCAATGTGCTTCAAGTCGCTTTTGAAATAGGTTATTTATTTATACTGCATTGTTCATCGTCACCTTGATTAAAATACCCTAACCGTAAAAATCGTGACGTGATTAAATTTTTGGATGCACAAAGTATTCGTCCCGCTAAAATTCACCGGCAATTCATGGACATCTTTAAACAAAGTGCTATGAATGATTTAGATGATTTTATGTAGGAAAATCCAATGTCCACGATGAGGAAAGGTGTGGACGGCTGACTGCCATCGCTGATCTAATACAACTAGTCGGCAGTTGCACTCGTGTGAGCAAACAATTCACTGTTGATAAGTTGATATGTCATATCCTAAAGTATCGCGATCTGTGATTTATGAAATTTTTACTAGACAGCTTCAGTTTAAAAAGATTTGTGCACAATAGGTGCCAAAAATGCTTATAGAAGAGCACAAAACAAAACTAGGGAGTGATTTGTGAGGTACAACGATTAATGTTTAACTCATATTCTAACTGGGGATAAAACCTGGACCTATCACTATACACCAGAGACTAAACGACAATTCAGTGAATGACATCATTCCAATTCATCGATAAGACAATAAAAGTTCGAACAGACTCCGTCAGCATGAAAAATCATGGCTACAATCTTACGGTTGGTTGAATTTCTTCCTCAGACGGGTCATCCAAAGCCGCCGTCTAGGTCTGCCCTCAAGCGGAGGCCGATTGCTTCACAACAACACTCGGTAACGCTTTGCAACATGAATAACTGCGCTACTAGATCAGTTTCGGCAGGAAAGGCTGGATCATCCCCCTTACAGACCTGACGTTGCACCTTCGGATTTCCAGTTGTTTCAATACTAAGAAAGTTTCTAGGGAGAAGTTAATAGCTAACAACGATGAGTTAAAACAACATGCCTCTACTTGAATCAAAGACAGCGGCAGGGTTCTTTGACCACGTTATAATAAACTAGTGCTAAATCTAAACAAGTGCTTGAATCTTAGTGGTGACTATGTAGAAAAGTTAGCTAACATTGTGGTTTTTGTTTCTATTTGTAATTTTGTTAATAAATAAAGTCTTCTCGGCTTTATAGCAAAACGGTTCTTACTTAAAAAAATGACTCTCTTATATTCGTAAAATTTGATACTAAGGTTTTAAGGTAGGATTCATTAATCGAGATAATGGTATTACATCATTATTTTTGAGTTCCTTTCCTTTTAGATACATTCTTTAGGTTATTGGCGGTTATTGTTTCTTAGTTTTACCTTAATCTGTAATTTGTTTTCTTAGATGTTTTGCAATAAAGTACATATCTTGAAACTATAGTATAACTCCGTTATAGTGAACCCGTAATATAACGAACGATCGCCTATATCGAACAAAATCTCAAGTCCTTGTAAGCGCGTCTAAAATTCCTACAACATCTGTCTTTAATTTGGGGACACCCTGTATATAAGGAAATAAATAACATGATCAAATCTGTAAAATACTAGTACTCATTTGGTATTAAAATTTATAAATAAGGATTTTACAGGTTATTACGAATTTCGTTTATAATAATGAACTCTTGAAAACCCCTGATTTACGAGTGTAAAAACAATTTACAATTGCAGCTTCTCACAAATCCATGTTTGTTTCTACAAATAAATGACAACCATCAAACCCCCCATTTCCCGGCAATTTCAAGGTGAAGAAATACAAAATTAGTTAGTTGAGACCAGAACTCTTAAGTGCAAGCCCGTAGTAGTGAGGCGTGACGTTATTTTTAGGCATTACCGTTCCCGAATTCAACAATACGAACTAGCCACCCGTATCAGCTACCGACTGCCTGTATCGCAGTCAATTAGGCAAATTGGCGCTTCTTGCGAATCAAATAAGGATTGGGTCATATTTCGTAATCCTCGTTTAAATTGGCCAAAGGGGTCATTGGACGTTTGGAATGTACTCCAAGTACATTATAATCAGAAACTGTGGCAGTCACTGCATCCCGCTACTAAAGTTACGAATCACCAGTAATCACAAGTAAGTAGCAATTTTTCTGTTGTTAAGGCCTTTTCTACTTGACAAACCAACAAGATCACTAAGAGGAATCTGATCCTCAACCCCGAATATTTTTTTGGTAACGTAATAACCACTCGCTGGTGAAGTTACTATTGTCAAGCCTCAGTTAGACATTTTGTTGTTTTATTATATGTACTCTTTCAAATTTAAAGTAAAGACAAACAATTAGTACAGTTAAGTATTGCAATTCCGGACCACCTTTAATTCAAGGGCCGATACTTTGTTAATAGTTTTAAGTAGATTTTAAATAAATAAATCTGAGAATCCTTCTTCTTTTTTTCTAGTACCGTTTTGTTAATTAGTAATTAATTGTTTAACTAAATGTGCTCTTATATTATTTTATTATAAACGTTTAGTGAAAACTAGATGCTTTTATTATTTTAAAGTTTTTCGTAATCTTAGTAATAAGGAATAACAATAATTTTCTTACATCACATTTACGGTTGGAATTAAATTTCTTATCGCTTAGTCTCCAGTAATTGAAACTTCCGTTTCGACAAACAGATAAGGTGGCGGACAAAATAACGACTTTTACCCAATTTTGACTCTCGAAAGCCGTCCTGAATTTTTAGCTCAATTCTTATGAACAAATACGGTAAACGCCCCCCATGCTTCACTGAGGCTGCCCGATCAATGAGCTGATTCAGTATCAAAAACGGCATTTCCTTCAATCTTCAAAGGCACAAAGACATTTTCGTCCCGTTGTATCAATCTAATTTGCATTTATTAACCTACACTTTTCGATTTCTTTGAACTAACACATTTATAACGAACATTCGGACTTAACGAATACTTTAATAGCTGTAAATTATATTTTACAATTTTTTATAATGAACTTAATTTGAAAAGACTAACGAATTTTGAGAACATAAATAAACTTACTTATTTACATTAGACAAACGTATGTAAATACTGATAAGGGAGTTTTAAAATACGCGTTAAGAAGTTCATCAGACATGTAAAGCTTACATACACTTATCTTTAAATGAGATACGTTGTAGCCCTCTGAGACCTGCCGATAGTGTTTGAAGATCATCTAAATTATCACAAGCTCAGTAAAAATTTCGTAAAGCTTATTGCTTGCTTAATCACAGCACGACACCGCAAAGCGTGGAGAAAAACGTTGCGTGGGATTTATTTCATGTATTCCAATGTACATGGTGATTCAAATTAGAGCTTAAGCATAGAGATCTCGCTTATTATGAGTGATAGATCATGAGTTTAAATTTGACACTTTTGCTAAATTTTATGTTGATTAATAATCCAAAACGGAATTTAAGTTAACTTATTTTGTTTTCAACTTATGGTCAAAAACAGTGAAATGGCGGATTATGCTTTTCGCCCGTAGCCCCTTTACTGTTAGACATTTTTGAACTCTAATAGCACATTCGACAGACACTTTTTTATAGCAAATAATTCTAAATTATCAAAATTGCCGACCTATACTCCGATTTTGTGAAACCATAATTAGATTCATTTTTTCTTATGAACACCATATCTGATATTCATTTCATTCGATAGGATATTTTACACGCTGTTTTCAGAAATATAAGACGCTTCATATCTAACTTGATTTGAAAGTAAAATACAAAATAAAATCATAGAATTGGTACTTACAATTAATCAGGTGGGCTATTTTTGATTTTTTTCATTCACAATGCAAAAAAATGGATGGTATCAATTAATTTATTTTTTGTGATAATGCTCTATAAGATTAGTAAAAATATTTAAACATAACAAAACAACTAAAGTAAATGTTCAAATAAATAGCCATTTTCGTTAATACATAATTGGTTTCGTAAATGTTTAAATAAATAGCCATTTTCGTTAATACATAATTGGCTTCGTTTAGGCAAGTTGCTAATCGTCTTTTGTACCGTTATTCCTGGAATATTATGGATCTAAACCAATGTCTCTATAAATTGATCTCTATTGCCAGAGATGTTCTGATACAACTTACCTTTTACGTTTCATCAAAGGAAATAATCAAGGAAGCTCAAGTCATGGCTTCTTGCAGGTGATTGCACAGTGCCCTAATTCCCCAACCATTTGTGTGGAAACGTTGTGTTTTGCAACTGGATTTTAGAAAATGTTGATGAAGATCAACTGCATTGGGGCACCTCCTCATAATGTTGCTATCATAACACAATGTTTCCTCAGGGCGCTATGCGATAACCTGCAAGAAACCCTGACTTGAGCCCCCTTGATTATTTCCTTTGGGGAAACGTGAAAAATAAGTTGTATCAGAATATCCCTGGCAATAGAGATCAATTTATAGAGACATTGGTGCAGATATTCCATAATATTCCAGGAAGAACGATACGAAGAACGATGTTGATGCCATCAATAAAAACAGTTATTAATTCACATCAACATGTCTAAGAATCAGATAAAAGTATATCAAAATTCTTAAACATCAAAAATGTGTTTTAACCCAAATGTAAAAGTAATTATAA